>VZSF01010865.1:93265-137415 GCA_013398295.1 Chionis minor | reverse complement strand
AAATAATTCTGATTTATTTTAAGCCTTCTATTAAGACAAGTCACGCAGCACTGCCTGGCTGGCAGTAGGAGGCTGTGTGTGTGCATGTGTGCGTGAACGTGTGTGTGTGTGTATATTTCCAAGGGTGCTGCCTGCCTTCTTTAGTTGACACTGCAGTCAATTATTGTGTTTTCAATTATATAGAAAAGGCAATGATGGAGTTTTTCAGCTTTTATAGCACCGCAAATCACAGGGTCCCTCACCGTACCAGCAGCCTTGCTGCCACAGTGTAGCGCGGCAGATCACGACTTTCTTGTGCAGACTCGCGGAGGAACCAGTGCCACCAGGGACCCTTCCCGTGGAAGAGCAGGGAGAGCTGTTCTCTGCCCGCTTCCCGTGTTCAGCAGCATGTTTTTGAAGGAGCTGTACAGCTTGGATGAGCGAGGAAGGATCACAGAGGCCAGGTGAGGAGGTCATTCACGGGAAGGGTCGTGGTGATGCAGGGGATGACGTTGGCTACAGCTCTACTTACCATGGACGCTTGATTCCCGCAACGGGTCTCTTGCCAGCCCGAAGTCACTTGGTAGATCTGAAGTGAGTAGGCTGGAAAACCGTTGGAAACTAAGGGCTGTTTCACGGAATGAGCATTAAATTGTACATCATGCAGTCAACGCACCCGCTGCTGAATTTGCAAAGCTAACCCTAGAAAAAAAAAGCGGTTTGGACTGGTCGTTCAGGAGCGTTTTCCTTTGAAACTAGGCTATATAAGGAAAAGCCTGAGGATGTAATAGTGCACAAGCACCACAGTCCTCACCAGTAGCCAGAAGATGCCACCTACCATCCAAGGATCTGAACAAGGACTCACCGCTGTCAGGCCTATTATTCCCTTAGCCTTGGCATGTAGGCCTGTTAAAGCGCACGTAAATGCCCCCAGATTGCCTGGTACAAGGGCAGTTGCCAGTTTCTCCAATTTTGTTTAGCAAAAGAGGTATTAGCCAAGCCATTTTTGTTCTGCTCTGTGCTGGCAGGGAAGGGGGTGCCTGGGTGCGTCATCAGACTGCATTTTACTTGTGGCAGATCGGTGGTAACCCCGCAGTCAAGTCCATGAGAGTGAGGTTGTGAGAGTCTGAGCAGAGCAGGAATAGAAATCAAATCATTGCCACAGAGGGCAAATGAGAACACTTGAATTCTGAGACTTCAGAAAGCTAGTAAGTGAGAAAAACAAACAGAAGTTGTCAGCTAAACTGGATATATTGACTGCAGTACAAATTGGAGAAGGAGTAGTGACCCTGGTGACTGGGATGGAGACATTTAGACCGATCCCATTTCACCCAGGCTATACCCTGGAAACTTACGTTCCTTTGCATAATGAGCTACAGGCACTCAGGCAAGGAGGACCCAATCGTGGGAAAAAACACTGTTAATTCAGAGAGACGGGGACCAGCATGAGAGAGAGACCGCTGAAAGACTCGCTGTTAAATGGAGTTGGTTACCACTCGAGGCTGAGCTTTCGCTGTGGAATTGGGACTTTAAATAGGGGAATTTGTGTGGAGCGGGTTGTGGCTCTAGACGAACAGCCCAGTTAGATCAATTCTAATGAAAATTCTGGAGCTAAAGCTGGCTGAATGCTGCTGACTAGACTTGGCGTGACACCGAGCTCCACGAGCCTGCAGTGGGAAGAGAGAATAAGCTATGGTGGCTGTGATGAGTGTCGACTTTTTGAATTGGTTTGGCATCTAAGCTGGAAGAAAAAGGAAAAAGCAGATGAGGGACCTGGAAGAAAAAGAAAAAATCGGATGAGGGACTGGAGTATTGCTAGAAAACGGCTCCTGGGATAGCTGCTGCATTATTGCTGGGGGAGACTGAGGTCCTGTTGATGAACTGGGCCTGATGTTGAAGAGGTCTGAACCTCAGTGCTAGGTGTTAGGCATGCCTGTGTGACCTGGGAACTCTGCTGAAGTTATAAAGCCTCTGGTAAAGGAGGGGCAGGGGTGGAAGGGACATGCTAGGAGGGCTGGAAGGATTCTCTGGAAAGAAAAGGAACTAGAAAAAAAATCTAGTTGAAGCAATCGGTACCAGTAATATTTGCTTTCACTAATCGGGGTCCCGAGAACAAACGAACCCAAAGCTCTGGAGGATGAGAGGGACCTTTACAGTCCTGTGGCACTCTGCCTGCAGGAAGGCAGAGAGTATTTTGTCTGGACTGGATAAGTCTTGGAAGTGATATTTGAAGTAGACGTGCAACAGGGTTTGGAAGGAACCAGAGAGCCTGGGAGAAGATATGGCCAGGTGGAATATAAAACCCATTAGTGTCTTAATGCATAAATTGGCAGAACTGTACAATAGCAATGAAAAACAAAATACTGGGAGCCCAAACTGTTATTAGATTCTGATGCCTCAGTAACTATTGACATTACTATTTTGCAAGAACGTGGGTGCTTACAAAGCACACCGTACAGACACAAGTGTACAGTGGTCTCCTGCGGTGCAGGGAACGTACCAGCTCTGCTCCTACACCCACTCCCAGTGCAAACTGCTTACTGGAGAGTGCGGCTGAGTTTTCTTGTATTCACCATCATGTGCAGGATAAAAAATGGGCTTTTCAGCAGTCTGTTCCTTAAACAAAATAGGTTGCTTCAGATCCGACTAACTGTGGAAGGATAATACAGAAATAGAAAGACTCATAATTATCTTACCTACAAAATGATGTGCTCCTGTAAAGGCTCCTGAAATAGTCAGAACACCTCAGGATGAGGGTGAGTTACCTTTCTGCAAGTATAAGCTTGAGATAAGTTGGAATATGGAAAGATTAATGCCTTTACTTTAATAGCAGGGCTTGATCCAAGACTGCAGAAACATTGTAAGTACCCAAGCGAAGCCCAGAAAGGATTGTCGTCCACTATTAATAGCCTGGTGGATCAAGGAGTGCCAGTGCAATGACCCAGTGTGTGTAATTCCCCTGTGTGGCTGGTATGAAAGGGAGATAGAAAGATGCATCTGACTGTGGATTTCAGAGCATTAAATGCTGTAACTCTGCAAAGATCACCTCTTCTTGTTAAAATGCCAGAAATTACGGCTGCAATAGTACAAGGAGCTAAGTGGTTTTCAGTCATAGATCTAGCAAATGCATTTTTCTTTAGCCCGTTAGCAAAGAAATGTTGGTTAAAGTCTGTTTTTACATTTCAGGAGAAAGAAAATTGTCTCACATGAGGTCCTCAAGGATTTCACAAGCTCCTGTGATCTGCCACATACACATCAGCCAAATGTGGGAGAAATTAGCCTGCAGGTCCAGGAAACACGTAACATCATATACGGATCACACCCGAATTGGGGGAATTCTGAAGAACAAGCATATCAGCAGACAGGAAGTTTTGGCGGCAATCCAGGAGGACAGATTGAAAGTCAACAGACAAAAGGTTCAATTGGTGCAACAAGAGGTAAAATGTTTGGGACCAATACTAGGTATTGAAGGCCAGACTTCTGATAAACAGAGTGTGGAATTAATTCAGAAGCTACCCAACCCCACCGCTCTGCCGAGCTAAGAGCACTGTAAGGCACATTTAATTGTATGCAGGATTTTGTTCTGATGTTCACTGAAGTGAGTCGTCCTCCAGCTAAGCTTTTAGAGAAAACTAGGCAGCGGGAGCAGGGTGTAGAGAAGCAGGCAGCTTGGTTGAGCTGAAGCCAGCCCTAGCCCAGGCTGCAGTGGTGGCCAGCCTGGTGGACCCAGGAAACCTCTTCATGTGTGGTTTGCCTCTGTTAGCCGTGAAGGAAGTGCTAATGTGGCACAAAAGAAAGATACTGCGTTACAGGCTGTTTGTGCATCTCAAATCTTATTGACACCGCAACTCCTTGTCAAAACGAATGAGTATCTTTCGTCTGGAAATGAGAGAAATTGGGTTATATCGTTGGATGAAGGCCAACGGCACAAACACACCAGTCATGCTTTCTTGAAATACATTGTGTTCAATAAAACACAAGATGGTACATATCTAGCTCTAGGTTAACAAAATGGACCATGTAATGGTCACAGTACATGACTCAGGGAGTTTGACCTGGAAAAGGACACAAGCACCTCTACAACTTAATGGTGGAGGGTGCTGAACATGAGCATCAGATATTGCAACCCTCATGATGGGTGGTGGCTTGTGCAGGTTTAACTGCCTCTTGTCAAAATATGTCTGCAGAAATCTCCGTTACAAGTGCTTCGGGTTCCCATAGGATAAGGCTTGCACAAGATTTGCTCTAGTCCATGTAGAGAAGAGCAGGAGGTGGTGGGACAGGTCTCACCTCACTCCATACAAGCAGCAGAAATCCCAGCTGCATGGTCAGGCGGGCATTCCAGCAGTATGAGAAAATAAGGGTGAAGGATTTCATTTTAGCAAACAAGTTTTTTGCCCAGTTAGGTATAAAGCAGCAACTGCACATAGCAGAATACCCACAAACCTCAGGATATGAAGAATTTGGCTTCCAGAGGAAGCTTTAAGGTAGTTAGTACAGATTGTCCTGGTCTGAGGTGTAACAGAACCAATTTTCTTTTCAGTAATTTTTCTTTCCAGCTTTTCTTCTAACTAACTGAACTCTCTGAAATTAACAGCGTATTTTGCTGACGCTATCTGCTTCCAGAATGAATGAAACCTGGTCGTTTATAGTTGATGCCAAGGAATGGGATGGAGAGAGGCTCCGGCTTATACTTATTGCTATAACGACCATGGACAACCAACTTTGTTATTTGCCCCATTGGAGGGTGGGAAGCGGAAAAGCGTAGAGGGATGGCACCTGCGGGGAGGAGTGGACAGGACAGGGGACCCAAACCTGACCAACAGGGTATTCCATCTCATCTGCCGCATGCTCAGTATAAAAGCTGAGGGATCAAAGGGTCAGCCCTCTTTCTTCAATGGCCGGCATCTGAGGAGGACTCTGTTTGTCTGCATTTGATCCTGATCCATGCGTTCCTGTATTCAGATCTGGAATGGAGTTCCCATCCATCGCTGAGTCCAACCTGGGACTTTCCCAGTGCCTGTTGGTGACATGATCATCATCCCGGGAGCTCGATACTGGTTTTGTATATTGTATATATTTCGTTATTTTCTTTTTATTATTTTATTAATATTTCAGTACTTTAGTTTTATTTTAAACTCTTACGTCTCTTTCTTCCTCCTCTCCCTGGACGAAGAGGTGGAGGAGAGCATCTGTCGTTCGTTTCAGTGGCCAGACTGGCCCAAACTATGACAAGGTGAATGGCAAAAATAAGGGTGTAGTCTTCCCATCTATATGGGCCCACAAATGACTACAGCCAGCCGTGATTATATTCCTTTTAAGACTGTGGCATGAAGGGAGATATGACTGACAGCATCGGTGGTTAAAAACTTCCGTATCAGATGAATAGCAACTGAAAGGTCTCACAGATTAATTGGTAAAAGAATTTGACAAACAACTGCAGCAGGATAATCCACAAATAGCTGAGCAATTAGGGCAAAACGTTCATAGAATAGATAAAAGGTAGCAAATGGTAAATAACCAGTGTGAAGAATGGCAAGTAGGGGCTCAAGCAGTATATCATGGGTTTCCTGGAAAGAAGCAGAGCTTGGGCTGGGAGCGGGATGGATCTGACACTGGCACAGATAAAGTCATTTCCATTGTTTATTAGTTCAAGTAAGTTCTGACAAAGTGAGGCAGTTTCATCAATCACAGCCAGAGCTTTAGAGAGGAGAAAAAGACTAAGCTATATGAAAAGTTGTCTTTATTTTTCAGGACCGCATAAAGGAGTGAGTCTTAACCAGTCACCAGACCTGGATCAGCGTAGAAACCCAGATTTGCTATGGCGTGTAAGAATAGCGCTTCCAGCTGTTGTATCGGGCATCAACGTTACCAAAATTGGGAATCTTGTTGAACCGTGTCAGACTCTTTCTGTTCAGCCATGCAGCACGGTGTTGCCTGTGTCTTGCAGCAGGGAGAACAGGCCTGGAAGGAGCAGACCTGTCAAGGATGCTGCATGAGATTGTTGCATCCACCTCCTTGCTGGTTTACACCTTCTCCGTCTGAGCAGAGCGATTTCTGCAGTCCCTATGGGTGGTCAGTGTGAGAAAACCATCATACAGGGCTTGATGCACTAGATACCGGCCAGCAGCGCGGCCCGCAGGCTGAGCTCTCTAGCCTTTGTCTCTGAGATGTCTAAGTTCCCCGATCATCCACAGCTGGGTGAGTGTGGGGATGGCTTAGAACTGTATTATGTGTTATTCCCACTATTCGGGAGCTATCGCGCATTGCTGCGACTTTAGAAAAACACAGTCTCACCCAAAAGTTTGAATGTCCCCATGTTTGGTTTCCTTTGCTCTTCCCTCCATTTTACAGAGTCCTCGTCCACTTTATTTTAAAAGTGTTTAACGGGAGACATCCCTCTTCCCTGGGAGGCCACCACGCAGCTCACGAGCGATGTAGACAGACCCATGCACTATTGTTCTTGTCACCTCGAATCATGCAGTGATCACCATCACGCTAAATCCCTTCCTCCCATCCGCCTTCCTCTGCGCGGCGTGAAATACTCCCTCAGCCCCCAGCGCAGCCTGAGCTTCTCTCTGCTTTCTCCATCTTTGGCCCTCCCCAGCTCCAAAGAGAGGAACTGCCTCGCTACAGTGGAGGGTCTCTAACTCATACTTTTTCCTGTCAGAGAGACTAGTTTCTTCCGCCATGAACTAGAATCCCTCGAGAGAAAGCAAGCTAAAAATGTCTTTCAGCAGCCTTTTCTATTCTGCCCTCCTGATGCAGGTTGAAAATGAGAAGAAAAAGCAGGGGGGGGGAAGATTAAAAAAAAAAAAGAAAGAAAAGCGAAAATTCTTCAAAAATGAAGACTTTTCCAAAGCCCAAACAATCAATCGGACAATAGGATATAATGATTCCACCTCTGTGCCCTCCTCCTGCCGGACGGGAATTTTAAACCCCGCGTCTGCCAGAGGTGGTAAAAGACCGAAGCGATCCGCCTCGGCTCTGAACGTGGCGCCTTGGTGATGAGCTGAAAAGCTTGTTGCTCACGTTGCAAACAAAGACTTAGCAGAGGGCAGAGGTAAAACCATCCGGGACCCGGCCTTCTAATCAGGCCCTTGCTGTGAGCTCATGGTATTAATCCGGCAGCCGGCGACATCAAGGCAGGAGGCCCGCATGACCCCGAGCCCATCCAGCGGTGGCTTACACTACCCAGTACCGCGCGTTCCATTTAATAAACTCCATTGATATATTTAATAAAGACACCTCACACTTCCACAGTTTCATGTGTGACCTCTCTGTGGTTGCTACCAAACACACAAAGTAAGAGAGTCAAGGATCATTAGCTGACGAGGCAAAACTGCCCCTTCCCTCGCTCTTCTATTTTTCTTGTGAATATCAACTGCTTGGGAGGCAGCGGTTGCTTGTAATCCTTCCTGTCTCCGTTGCAGAAGGGGCAGGTTTCTGAGAGCTGGGGGAAAAATGACAAGGTAATTGCCTGCAGTTTGGGCAGCTCGCGGTCCCGCTCGCTGCCATTCAGGCTCCTCGCGCCAGCGCTCATCCTCTGCCCGGAGGCTGTGCCGATGGGCTCCTGAGAGCCCGCAGGGGCTGGGTGCTGCTGTCACCCTGTCCCTTCCCAATTTCGTGGCGAGAAAGAAGCATCTGCAGGCGCCAGGAGCCAGAGGAAATCCATTAGCATCCCCCCGAGCACCCCCAGGATGATCCCTGGCTGTGCTGCACCAGCCGGGGGACTTTGGCTTCTGGGAAAGGTCATCTCCCTCAGCAAGGGAAGAGAAAGATGGATGCGAACCTCTGCGATTTTTTTCTAGACGGGCTAGTGAAAACTTTGTAGGAAAAATGTCTGGTTTAGAATCTAAAGCGAAAAGGGTTTGTTTGATAGATGTCCTATTAAGTTTGGGGCTTCCTGGTTTTTTTTTATTGTGGGTTGTTGGTTTTTTTTTTTTAATATATTATTTGGTGGTGGTTGTTTTTTTGCATTAGAAATAGTGTCAGTTGTCAAACAAGCCTCCCGATTGATTTGGTTTTTTATGTCTAGCTTTCAACATCCTCAAAGGCATCTAATTGTTCAGGACATACTGAGTATCTGCACTTACAGAAATCAAGCCTTGAGTGGAACTCCCCTGAAAGCAAGGCACCGGGAAGCCAAGATTAGTTTTCAGAAAGTAAGTGGTTTTCATTTTTCGGTTTCTCAAGGACTTTTTCAAGGGCCAAGTAGATGGCTGGGAGATCCGCAGAATGGAAACCTGCAGTTCTAATGGGGACCGAAAAGTGCGTGTGGAGGGGGTTGTTTGTTTGGGGTTTCTTTTAGTTAGATCGCCTTTTGGTTTGACAGCAATTTACACTATTTATGCAGCTGAAATGTCAGTGCATTTTTTTGCGTGGACTTTTCTTTGTCAACAAAGGGCCGAGGAAATCGCCACGCTAATTCTCTGAGCTTCCTAGCAGCTCTCAAGCATAACCAGAAGAGCAATTTCCAACTTAAAAATACAAAGGCAGACAAAAGAATAAAAGCAGGCAAAGACCAGTTCAGTTCAGAAAGCCCCCTGAAAACTTTAGGCAGCTGTGCCAACATTCTTGTTGCGTTTAGAGTGGAGACTTGGGCCTGTGCTGGAGAACAAGCCAGCCTGAGCTGCCCTGGGGGGTTTTTGGGGACACTTAGGGTTGCGTTAGTCTTTGGTGCAGCCCGAAATGACCGTCAAACCCAGAGGGACCGCCAGCCCAGAAAGTCCGTCAGCCCGCAGTGACCACCAACCCGGAGGGACCGTCAGCCCACAGTGACAGTCAGCCCAGAGGGACTGTCAGCCCACAGTGACCACCAGCCTAGAGTGACCGTCAGCCCACAGTGACCACTAGCCTAAAGGGACCATCAGCCCACAGTGACCATCAGCCCAGAGGGACCATCAGCCCGCAGTGACCACCAACATGGAGGTGATGTCAGCCCGCGGTGACCACTGGCCTGGAGGGACCGTCAGCCCACAGTGACCACTGGCCTGCAGTGATCGTCAGCCTGGAGGGGCCGTCAGCCCGCAGGGGCCATCAGCCCGCACTGACCATCAGTCTGGTGGGAGTGTCAGCCCCCAGTGACCACCAACACGGAGGGACTGTCAGCCCCCAGTGACCACCAACACAGAGGGACTGTCAGCCCACCGTGACCATCAACCTGGAGGGAGTGTCAGCCCACAGTGACCACCAGCCCCAAGGGACCATCAGCCCACAGTGACCACCAACATGGAGGGGCCGTCAGCCCGCAGTGACCACTGGCCTAAAGGGACTGTCAGCCCGCAGTGTCCACTGGCCCAGAGTGACCACCAGCCTGGAGGGACAGTCAGCCCAGAGGAACCATCAGCCCACAGTGACCGTCAGCCCAGAGGGACCGTCAGCCCACAGTGACCATCAGCCCAGAGGGACCATCAGCACGCAGTGACAGTGGAGGGAGTGTCAGCCTGCAGTGATCACCAACATGGAGGGGCCGTCAGCCCGCAGTGACCACTGGCCCATAGTGACCATCAGCCCGCACTGACCATCAGTCTGGTGGGAGTGTCAGCCCCCAGTGACCACCAAGACGGAGGGACTGTCAGCCCACAGTGACCATCAGCCTGGAGGGAGTGTCAGCCCGCAGTGACCACCAACGCAGAGGGACCATCAGCCCGCAGTGACCACCAGACCGAAGGGACCATCAGCCTGCTGTGCAGCTGGACAGGCTGCCTCCCTGCCCTGGCAGCAGCGACGTGCTCCGAGAGGCTCTGGACCCTCGCCACCCCGAGGTGTGATGGTGGCAGGCAGGCAGAGCACCTGGGACGGGCAGCGTGCGCCGCAGGCGTCCCCGTGTCCCCCAGCCCCGCGCCTGGCCAGCCGAGATACGGCACAGCTGCACCCCGAGGGCCCGGCAAGACCGAGTCTTTGTACCCTGCTGAGTGGAAACAAAACTAAAAGCCAGGTTATTAACCCTTATCTAGTGCCCACCATCCGGACCTACCAAAATGCCTTGTTGCATTGGAAAAATGATGCTAACCTTGCATCTGCAAGTGGGGAAACTGAGTCTTAGGATAGGGGTGGCCCCTCTCCTTGGGGAGCCCCGTGCATTCCCAGGACATTCCACCAAGCACGGGCTTCTCTGGAAAAGTGCACGCACACCCCCTCTCTGTGCCTATGTTTGCATGTATTTTCTATATAGCTGTCCCACACGTTTTCCTTGCTAGCCTGTCGTAACCATTACTAAAATATGCTTATCTCATATATGCAAATAGCAGGATATTTATAAGGTTCTTTGAAATTTCCATAATTGTGCTGTAAAAAAAAATCTCTTTGCTTATCTCACAAAGTGTTGTAACCACAGTGTTACTTTTATTGAAATCCAAAAATCACTCAGCAAAATAAGAATAGTTAAAAAACTGGCAGTTCTTTATATTTTTGAAATAGAAGGGAAAGAAAGCAAGCAAACCAGGCTTTATTATTTTAAATTAGAAAGTTTAACGCTCACCAAAAAGGATATAAACTGTAAATGTATTTTAGCAGCTCCTAGAGAAAAAGGGAGAGGTTTTAATAATAACACTGTGTGCTCCTATATCATTTTCATTAGAAAAATCTCAGAGCACTTTCTGCTTATTAAAGAATGGAATGCCTCAGAAGACTCTTGGGAGGTACTATAGAAAAGTAAGGTAACAAATATAAATCCATATTATGCTCCATGCTGTGATTACCTGGAACTTGCCAGCCGTCTTGGGGATATACAGCTCCCTGCCGGGGCTCAGGATTACGGCACAGCTCACCCGGCTGTGGCAGTGCAAGGGCCTCCGCTGCACCTGTCTCCTCGTTTCGCAGGTCAGCAAACCCATGCCTGGAAGGTTTTTCCGGAGCTCCAAGGTGAGGAACAGAAACGAGCCGTAGGGATAAGCAAAGCACCCCACTGTGCTCGTCGTGGGCTCCTGCCACCTCGTGTCCTGCCCCGTGGGGACCTGCGAGGAGCTCTGCAGGGATTCCTCTGCCTCCTTTGGGGAATCCTGGGCTCACGTGAGTAGGTTCTTCACCAAGAACGGGAATATTTCAAGATGGGCTCCAACGGGGGGATGATCTGGAGAGGACAGAAAAATAAGATATTAGCCTAAATTTAGCAAGAGTCATAAAATGCGCACTGGAACAACAAAAGGAGGAAGAGAGGCTGTAAAGGTAGAGGATATTCCCTGGGCTGATGAAGAAAATAATGTTAAAAAATCCCTGGTGTTTAATTTCAGAAAATACAATAGACTGACTGAGTGCCCAGAAGAGGAACAGCATGTTAACATATCTTAGATAAACAGGAGCCAAACTGTTAGCCTGACAGAAAAACGAGAGAGCCCATCAATGCAATGGGGGGAAATAATAAATTAAAAACCAGATGGTTTAAAGATGTGCTTGCATCTTCAGCTTCAGCGAGAGGAAAGAAGGGGAATACGTATGTATTACAGGCAGGCCAGGAACACAAAAGCTGGAAAAACATACACGAACAGAAGAGGCAGACTCGTCATAATGAAGTTAATTAAAATAGCAGGACCTCAAGTTATTTTAGGTCCCAGTGGTAGAAACCCCAGAATGCCAAGCCCCATTCTTCATTAATACAAAAAGTTTCCTATTTCATCCATGCTCAGAAAACGGACCTCTTCCTTTATGCGCTAGATAGTGAGTCAAGGCAGATGGGAATTATTCTGAGCTTGGAGAAAACAAAGAAGCACAAATTAATGGATTACTGGCAGAAAAGCAGTTTAAAGCACTTTGCCAAGGCACATTTTAGTCCTACACTTACTCTATGTACTTTTTTTTTTTTTTTGTAATTCTGTTTAGATCAGAAGTGCATGATCAAGCAGAGATGTGTAGAAGCTGAAGTGGACATTAAAACAAATGGGGAAAAAAAGCAGACAAAAGTAAAGGGGGAAAAAAATATCTAAAATGACTGGCACAATGATTTAATGACTTGCTTCATGCCACTCAGCACACAGAAAATAGAGCAGCCCCATCTCGCCAGCTTCAACTCATCCCATAAGTTCTGTGTGGGTTTATATGCGCCCGTACCTCCGTCACACATATACGCACGTGTGTATATACACACATACCCGTGTTGCTGTGTCAGATGAAGAAGCACCAATTGCTTGGGGGGGGGTCCTCATGGCTGTAGGGGACCTGGCCAGGCTCCTTGTTCTATCAGAATGAGAAGTTTTGCCTTTGGCTTCAAAAGTAGCAGAGTTTCATTGCAGCCTCCTTTGCAGCAGTAAAGCTTTAAATCCGTAGCTAGGCTTTCTCCGTCCAGGACTGTACTGCAACCGCTTCCGTGAGAAATCTGGAAATGGTTTAACTGTGCAAATTAATCATGCGTAAACAATTTAAGATATGATACCGCTATTATTTCGATCGTAATTTGGCAAGATGATGGAGGCAGAAACTCCAACTGTACTTGTGTTTGAATAGCGTTGTTTCTTTCGTAACTATTAACTCTCAAGACCTCAATTTTATATCCCTTGGGAAAAGATTCTCCTTGTGCTTAGGGGATTAGAAACAGGAGATCTTGAGGTGTAGGTTCAGTTCTCGTTATATGACTTTCAGCTGTGTTCTTAACTTCCAGCCACCTTTTTTTGCCTTGTAAAATTTTCCCTTGTGTAAAATTACGATAATGACATTTCTTCATGTGACAGCAGCTATGCGTCTATGTATAAAATGCTCAGGTGAAAGGTGCTATACATTTCAGAGATTATTGTTTATTACCAAAATTGTTATTACTGCTATTTCTGAGAGTTTCACTCTCACATATATAATAGGGGTAAAATATTATGAACATTTTGCCTTGTTTTGAACTTAATGCCAATTTTATTCTGAATTAATTCCTTTGAATAGAATTATTCCTGAACTACATCAACTGGGGACCGGCTGCTGACCCCAAGTGTTTAAGAACTACAGATAATCATGGATGAAAAGAGACAAAAATACATTTTATCTAAGAAGTATCTACTGTTGTGATAGAGACTGAAATTAAAGTATAATCCAGAGAGAGAGGGGGAAAGAGAGTATTCTTTAATTAAAATCAGCTACCTCAAAAGATGGATATTCTCAGGAGTGAAATTTGCACTGTGCTGAAGGCTTCCCACTTAAACCCTTGATGATGCAAGGAAAAAGAATTCTCAAGGAGTAATATTGGCATTAGCAGATAGACACTTGCCACTGCACAATAAGGCAAAATTTGCAGAGAAAAAATATGCGGACAATAGAACGGAAAGATGGACAAAATAGGAAGCTATCTGAAACACAAACCCGTGATTATCCGGCAACAAATGAATAGTTTGGCAAAGAAAGAGACCAAAGAGAGAGACTTGGAGATATAGAAAGAAAAATTAAACTAGAAGCAGCAGAGATCAATGAAAACAATCAGCACTTTTTGCTAGGAGACATGTTAAAAAGACTGAAACTGAGGCTTCTGTGTTCAGAATGATCCATCGTCCCACCCACCATCTCCATAGCAATTAATGGTCCTGGCCAAGGACAAACTACGCGTCAAGCCGTGGAGATTGTATGGACTTGCCCTGTGAAGGCACCAGGTGAAGAGGCACAACATCATTTTGGGTGGTTCTGGGGCTTGTGGTGATAATGCCTTCCTCATCTTCGGAGAGATGCAACGTGGGAACCGCAGAGAGAGCACTTGAGGGGAACACTTCTGACGAGCATTTCATAGCGAATCCTGTTCTGTTCTCATTTTAGTTACCATCACAGATGGCTTCCTGCAATACAAAGAAGGCTCCTGGCAAGGCAGCTTGCTGGATAACATTAGAATTGGATGTGATGGAAGCATTACCTCACAGAAACACCCATTCACCAGCATTCACTCCATTGTGTTCAGCGCAGTAGATTTGAGCAGCTCCTTTGCACCGGCGCTGGCTTCCTCACGCTGTGCTCACACGCAAATCTCTCTTGCGTGGCTTCTGCCTCACAGTTGGCTGCGACCAGGTGGTCTCTGTGAGAACTGAGGAAAAATGTATCCTTTTCTTTTTTCCCCCTTCTTTCTAAAAAAAAATAATAATAATTATTTCTGTAGCAAAGTGGAGGAGCTGCTGCAATGGTGTCAGGGCTCTCTGGTTACATCTCTGAGGACTGTGAGCAGCAGCAGAGCATCTTCCCTGGCTGTTCTGGGCACCTCTTTGCTAGGGAGGGGATGCACGTAGCTACCATATCTATAAATACCTTGTAGCTTTACTGCACGTGATGCAAACGTTTTTCTAGAAAGAGCCTACAAGCAAATTGTTTTATTATTTCCAATCCCTGGAGACATTCAAGGTCAGGATGGATGGGGTTCTGAGCAACCTGATGTAGCTGATGTCCCTGCTCATTGCAGGGGAGATTGGGCTAGATGACCTTTGAAGGTCCCCTTAACCCAAGCCATTCTCTGATTTTGTACTGTATCTGTAGGCTACATCGCACAGAAGACTTGGTCTGAGTGTGATCTGTCCTCATTCAGGTGGTCAGTGGAGTCTTCTATTTAATTCCACATTCACCCATCACCCAATTCGCTGACACAAAAATGGCATCTGCACTGCAGCCCTTCTGCAGTTTTATTATTGTACTGCATTTCCATTCAAAACCCCTCAGATTATTTACGTTTATTTACTTTGCCCCAGTTCCAGGGATTGTCTCATATTGGCCACATGATGTTGCAGCCAGGCAGGATAGGATACGGAGCAGGAGACTTCTTAATGCATCAGATGAAAAATCCTGTACAAATCTTGGCTGAGTCCAGGTTCCCAAAGAGCCACTGTGGATTCAGGACAAATTTCAGTTCAAGCAGAAGGGTTGGCTAATCATTAAAATACATCACACAGGTGATCTGGCTCTTGGTCTCAGACCTTTAAAGGTATTTTCATACCCACAGTACTTGAAGTGCTAAAATGCCTTGGCCAAACTTGGCATTAGATACCAGCATCTCTTGAAAGGAGAAAAGAATTCATGGCAGTAAAAGAGCAAGGCCTTCTTGGTGACGTTACTTCCATTGGAAACTGGTGGATCATAGTGAGCTGTGAGTTACAAGTTCTCAAAATTACAGTTTCTCATAGCAGCTCTCATCACTCCTCATTTGCCCGGTTCCACCAGTCTTGCTGGCACAGATGTGGTGGTCTTTTGGGGCCCCTCCGAGCACGCAGGGCTGGCTGTTTCATGGGAGAAGCTAAGAACCGAAAGTCCAGTGATGGTGGTACGTGCTGGCGAGCGGTATTCACATATTAACAGATTTCCACTCAAACTGGCAAATAGGAATGTCTACGTTAGAAATGCTGTGTGAAAGCCAAGGCAACAAAAGTCAAAACGTGCATATGAGAATATGTGGTACACACAGTATATGTCACAATGTTTACCATCACTTCAAAACATGCACCCGCCCACAGTTCTTCACTAGCGGCATCCTGGAACTTCTCCAATTGGGATTTGCTATATGAAGCAAAAGTCAATTAAAATCAGCCTTTATTGTACAGATCATGAGATCCATAGTGCGAGATATGGTATCATCCCAGATGCTCATTAATAGCAGTGTATTGCAAATAAGTCCAGGACAATTGCATGGGTTTTGTATACTTTTCTGCTTGCTGTGTTTGTTCAGTTAGCGTATAATATTTTCAAATGGGTTGGATTAAAGTTTTTAGCAAACAGCGAATTCCCCAGAAACACAGTTTTGTTGCGTTCTGGAACTATTGCAAATGTAGGTCAGAGTCAGTAAGTAGGTTTAGCTAATGAAAACTCGGGGGGCGGGGGGGGGAAGAAAGATTTTGGGAAACGGAAATTACGTCCACCCAGCTTGCTAGAGGAAAAGCTGTTTGCACCAGCTCACCCACCACCTTTTACCAAAGATTCCGCTGCTGTGCGAGGTGTGGTGACTCATCTCTGCATCATTCTAGTCCTATATTTTTAGCTCAGAAAGTAACCACCCGCTAAAAGCGTGGTGTGCTTGGTTGGGTTCCCTCCGTCTCTTCGGGAGCTCTTCCATGTAGTTAAGAAAACATGATGTTTCAGGGAGGTAAACAGGTAGTCTCGTGTTCAGGAGCTCACCTGATTGTACAACTCCAAGAGCGTGCCATGCTTTTATTTGTGAGGAAATGGCATTTACTGTCTCGATTCAGAGAAACCCAGACGAGAACAGCCCGGAACTGAGATCGTTCTGCTGGGTGGGAGGAGGCTTCCAGTCCTTCAGGGCACGCTGAGCACCAACAGACATCTCCCAGGTAAGGCCCCACCAGAATTACGGACCAGCAGTGAAGGTAGCCTTGCATTTCCTGCTTGGAAGTAAAACACTGACTTTTTTTTATTGAACAAAACATTCACACTCACCATGAAACAAATATCTCTCTTCTGGAAAAAGATCCCCCCCACCCCTGCAGACACATAAATGCACACACTCATTGTTAGGGCTGATTTATAAACTACAAAAAAATCTGTAATTAGCATAATTTTATTTGTAATTAGCAGGGAAGAGTTGTTTGCTTTAGTGCAAATGGAAGTTTCGTAGCAAGGGAAGTGCTCTCGCTCTGTTGTTTTTAATTCTTTCATTGCCTCTTTACATCTAGTTTCAAGGTGAGATCAGTATCCGGAAACATGATGTAGTTTTTGCTGTTATCATTTCATGAACTTCAGCAAATCTACTCCTCATAATGTATTATAATTATACTGATGATCAGAACTGGCTTTGAAAATACGCAAAGGCTGGCGTCAACTGCCACTGTGTGTCTGACCAGATCAGAAAACAAAAACAACAGTTACTGGCATTTATTGTCAGAGGAGCTCCAACTCAGTTCTGCAGACAGATATGGACTGCAAAAATTAAATGGCTGTGTTCACTTCATGTACATACCTAATTTCTGTGGATTTTGAGACTCGTGTCCTAATCTGTTATGCTTGTTCCCATTTGCTGGTTCCAACAGTACCTCTTTAAGAGAAGCTCCCCTGCTTTAAAGCCAAATGCAATGCTCCCCGCTGTGATGGATTCCTCCTTTTTCCTTCCTAATTGGAGCCATTTCATCAGATCGAATTTTGACAAAGATAGTAATTGTCATCCAATTTTAAGGCAATGACAAGATCAATATGAATTCTCAGATGACAGGTATTATTACTGGGTGAGCACAAAGAAACAAAGAAAATGAAAAATCCATGTTCTAGGGATCAAAACAGTTAGAGGCACATGCTTGCCTTGATTCACGTGTGTGTGAATCCTGTTGACAACAATAGGCGCTGTGCATGTGGATGGATGGGGTAGAACAGATGGCCTTTGCCAGTCAAATAGCGAAGGAAAACGAGCACCCAGTGCTTTAGTACATTGCAGTTTCGGTAATGTGGGAGTCAATTAACTTGCCACCAAACGGGCTTGCAGGGAAAATTACCCACAGCCCCATCTCGGAGAATTCTGCTTCTCCTTAACATTTTGTACTCCTTCTGTTCCCTGAATGTCAGGAGTAAATACCCGAGAAAATCACGGTTCTTTAAGGTAAATATATTCAACATATATTTATGTAGGTAGAAGGACTTGATTATTTTTATAACATTGTTTAAATGAGATAATCCAATCAGTTAATGGCCCAGAGAGTTCAGATAGGGTTCAAACAAGGACCTAAAATGCGTTACAGCATCTTTAGATGTTCTCCCCACAACAGTGGTTTTGGGACAGATTCTACCACGCGTGCGTAACTGTTGCCAGATACTGTCGTTTTATTTTAGTAGGTTTACAAGACACTTCAAGCCATTTGACCCTCAGAGTTCAGCTCTTGTTCCACAGTTGCTCCTCAATGGGCCTTCAAGTTACCTCTGCAGGGCCACTGTGCACACATTCATCTTGCTATTAAACCAGACCTCCTGCTTTCCCACCCCTAAAACGTTAAATCCAAGGAAATAGACTTTTTTTTTTTTTTTCTTTTGCAGTATTTATATTCAAAATACAGTTTAACTGAGGAAAGGGATTTGGGCAAAATAATACATGATTGTTGTACTAATTGGCAGCTGCAATGATAACAACCATGACAAGTTTTAGCTCTGTCCACTTCAACCCAGCCAAGTCATTAAAGGTTTCCAAGCGGAGGATTGTGTTCCGAAGCCTAATATATACTGGTAGCTACAGTGGTATCCCTGGATTGCTGAGCACGTTTTTAACCACCCAAATGCAGGTTCAGTAGGATTTTGATCCATGGAGGAAGGTCTCAGCCAAGCACTGAAAAGATGTTTGTTAGCCTCCAAAATATAAATAAAATATTTACAAAGGGAATAATTGACTTTTGATGTTTACTTCAGGCTATGGTTAAGCAGGCAGAGTCTGTACTGAGCAATGCAGTGACCACCTGCCACAAACGCTGTGATATTTGACAGATCCCTTTCTGCCAAGAACTATAATTCCTATTTAAATCTAAATAGAGGAGCCATGAATGCAGATTTCTCACCACAAAGACACTGATGTTAATCCCCGGTACAGAAAAATAAGAAAAGCCAGAACGTTTTATTGGATTTTATATGGAAGATAATTAAACAGTATTTCTTCTTTACTTGTTATACAGCATCCCATCAACATTCCTGCTGAAATTTGTTTATAAAGAAAGCCAGAAAGTTTTATTACATTTTTATGTAAAAGAAAATTAGCATATTTGAACTTACATTAGAATAACAAAAAGCAGGTAAACAAAAAATGACCAAAGAACGATGAAAATAAACGGAAAAAAGGTAAGGAAAGCATAAGACTGTTCTCATACACAGAATTTTATATTCTAAGCATGCAAAGAAAATAAATGTTTATGTGCATATGTGTGTATTGTATATGTTCACGTACCAAGCACTTCTGAAAAGCTAAGCTCCTAAAAGTTGGGAAACGCTTGAATTAGATGTGCTTGCACATCCTTAATTTGGCCTTTTTGCTTGTACACACGCGGACGTACACTGCTTTTTTTTTCCCCACACAAACACACCCGCACACCCTCCCCGTACAAAATGGTGCAGTGTAGGCAGAAAATTGGCTGGGAGAATGATGTAATCTCCGAGAGAGCTGCTTTGCAGAAGCCTGTTTCTTTTCTGCCCACAACCCAGTTTTTTGGTATTTTGGATGTACCCAAGGAAGTTATCTTAGCATGTTTCCCAGCAGGTGGGTGCTGCCAATCCCAGTCTGTAAGAGAATGCGTCTCAGCGTGCATTTAAAGCGTGCTTATTAATAGAGGGGAGGCGGGGGGGAGCTGTATCCAAGGTTGCATCCTCGGCATTTAAAAACGTTTCAGTTCAGCTCGTGCTGCCATTTACTGCATTATGTGATGCATGTGGATTTTCCAAACAAAAGATGTTTATGAGGAGAGTGTATTTTAAGATCCTTTTCATGACTGTACAGACCCCTCACCAAGCAGATGGCCTGACAGTTGCAGGAAAACTATTCATAAGCCAAAAGTAGCATTTAAAATTCTCTTAGAAAGACAGTTTGTTCTCTGTATACGTGCACATTTTCGGCAGGTACTAATTCTGTTCGCAGCGGCACCTTCCCCGCTTTCCAGCGCGTTCCGGATCCGACAGCGCAAGCTGAAGATGCGCGGGCTGCGGGGAGCACAGGCTCCAACGGCACGGCACAGGGCTGCCACGTCCTGCCGGGCCCGGCCCCGCGCTCTCCGGGGCTACTTGCGGCACCGCTTGATGCGGAAGAGATCGCTAAAATTCCGATTCCACTCACTTCTAACTCGGAGTGATGTTGGAGGTACAGCAGTTTCTCTTTTATCCTCTAAACAGGCGATACCCGCGGTGAAAATGTTTACTTTGCGTTTACAAGTGCATAGAAACAAGCAGGATTAGCGAAGAACTTTGCAAGGACGGGGATATGTTTAATTCCGTTTTCATTCACAGCCTGGCCCGTTACCTAGCTCTAGTTGAAGATCACTGGGGAGAACAACCAGCCGAGAACAAAATAACTAAACCTGAGCCACTTGACCATTACTAAATTTATGTATTCTGGGAGAAATCTATTGGCAATGACTTCATACAGCTGGATTTACTGACCCTTTTAATTGCCTTCTACAGAACCTCCTGCTTGGAGGAAGCAAGCACTCCCATATCATGCACTTGATAAATAAGTAATGCTATCCCTCGGGAGACAAAAATTCCATCTCTAACCAGTCTAAGCACAAGGACAGGGACTAACCATCCTTACAGTTTGGGGGGATTGTTAGATTTTGCTTTTCCCTCGCCTAGGTAACTGAGGTTTATTATTTGTAGTGTCTAATTTGTTTGGAAATATCTCTGAAAAATTTGCCTAGTATCCTGCAGCAATGAGTTGCAGGGTTGATTATGCATGGCACAAATGCTTTCAGAATTTTTCCTTCACCTTTCCATGCATATTTGTTCTTGAGAGGAAACCAGAATAAATAGCCTCTTCTCCCTGCTTCTGTTGTATCATCTTTTACTCTTGTGTTTTGCAAACTAAACAATGCTCGTCTTTTTAATCACCTTTTAGATGGAAGCGTCTTTCCTCATGTGTTTAATCATTTTTGCTGCACTTTTTTTACTGCAGAAGTACGTACATATGAGCAAATACACCCCTGGAGCAATCAAAAAGTCTACTAAGAACAGGTTTTAAGGCTTAGCAGAGGTTTGCTCTTTGCTCCCAAAACAATCCCTGTTCATCTCATTCTCAATTCACTTGAAGAACCAGGGTCCCTCGGTGCAGGTGCTGAGATGTGCGTGCAGATGTGCAGGTTTAAAAGTGAGGAAGAGGACGGAGAGGGCAGGAAGGCTTCATCTCGCATTCAGCAGCGTGGTCACCAGGCCAGTCCTGACTTACCGCAGAAACAAAGCCGGAGACCGGTGCGGGGTAAGAAATTGCTTCTGCTGCCTGAGAATGAGCTTTCTTAAGCCTATACCTTTCAGACGTGACAATTTGTAGATGATGCTCTGTTTCATCTTCCTGGGGCTCACCTTTACTCCAGTCTGCCTTTGTCCTTCACTCGCGCTTTGCAGCCCGGCAATCTCTCTTTGAACAGCGAGAGCGAGTTCAGGACTGGTGCTACAGCTCTGCTCAGCCCAAAAGGGAACGTGAAGGAGAAATGAGAAGGCGGTGAAAAGCCTCAGGGAGAAACATGCTCTCCAGGTGGGACCAGCGTCCTCATGGAGGTGCAGTCAAAGCAGTCGTTACTTCTCTTTCGGCCGCCTTTTGTTTTCTGTCCTACAGAAGATTTTCTCTCACTGCTGTCTAGATCTGGAATGCAGTAGAAAGGCCAAAAGTGTTGCTGGTGGAAACTAAATGTACTTACAGTAGCTGAAGAGCAGGCCCAAAATTGTTTTGGGTAAGATTCCCCTAATCTAATTTTAGCCTTCTGAAACTTAGCTAGCCCAAGCTTGTTTCTTAATCTTCTGTAGTCAATAGAGAGAGGAGTTGATTCATCCCATCATAAAATAGAGGTCTGAGACAGAAGGGATGGCTTCCTGCCCTAAAAGTACCTCCCTTTCTTTCGGCACAAAATTGTTTAGGTGCTAGGATCATAAAATCATTTCGGCTGGAAGAGACCTTTAAGATCGTCACGTCCAACCATTAACCCAGTGCTGCCGCGTTACCACTAACCCGTGTCCTTCAGCACCGCGTCTACACATTCTCTAAATACCTCCAGGGATGGGGATTCCACTGCCCTGGGCAGCGTGTTCCAATGCTTGACAACCCTTTTGGTGAAGAAAATTTTCCTAATAACCAATCTAAACCTCCCCTGGCACAACTTGAGGCCTTTTCCTCTGGTCCTATCAGTTGTTCCTTGGGAGAAGAGACCGACCCCCACCTGGCTACACCCTCCTTTCAGGCAGTTGTAGAAAGCGAGACGGTCTTCCCTCACCTTCCTCTTTTCCAGGCTGAACTCAGCCGCTCCTCACAAGACTTGTGCTCCAGACCCCTCACCAGCTCTGCTGCCCTTCTCTGGACACGCTCCAGCCCCTCAAAGAACCTGATGAGCTGCTTCCCTTTATAGGCTGTAGAGCAGCATAAATAAACAGATCCAAAAGTACTCACAGGTTCTGCTCCTTGGGGCAGTTAAGTTGCTGTTATTGATCTTGGTGGGAGCAACGGAGAGCTCTGGGGTACGGGAGGCTCTTACAGACTCAGGCTGCCTTTCAGCAGTGGCTGGAAAGAGGGATTATGGGTGATGCTGTTACAGCCAACCTCGCTACGCCAACCAGCAGTTAGATTTATATTTGCAGTGGTGATATATGGTTACTAAATAAACTTTGCAGTATTCAAATCAGCGCTTGGGGGAGATGAGGGTTGGTTTTTCCCTACATCTAGTTATAAACTCTCTCCCCCTAAACCTCTTAAAAAAAAAAAAGTTAAGGCACTGAACTTTTAGTCTTAAAATCAAATCAACTATATCTTGCCCTTGGAAAGTTCTTTGTTAATCCTGTTTGTATTTTTTTTAAATGCTATGCAAACATTTTTGTTGTGGATTAATGTGCTGTTTTAAAGCAGTTGAGATTTTAAGATTGTCATTAATTTAGAGGAAGAGACTTCTGTTACTATTCCAGTTCTTTTGGAAACTAATTTCATTCAATGCCCTTTTTGAGGCTTTGCACTAGAGTGCTAAACGAATACTATCAAAGACCATATTAAAGAGGATTGTATATAGTTGACCAGGGTTCATACCAGGGGCTGGTTTTAGATAGTGTTTTACATTGAAAATATGATTCTTCAATTATACCTCTTATTGCAAAAATGAAATTACCTTGAATGCTTGGTCTAGTAGGCTTATTTCTTAGAATACAATGGTAAATGGTCAAATTCTTCCTTACGGTAAAACGTATCTGATTAAAAAATGAAAGAGAGAAAGAGAAATGTGAAAAGCAAAGTCAGTTAGAAGGGCCCTGAGATCAGTAAAAGCACAGCTTATGCAGAGACTCTCCAGTTGAGTAGCCCAAATAATTCCAGGACTGTCTGAATGCTTCAAGTAGGAGTGTCTAAAGGCCGAATGTTCCGCCAACTGATTCAGGACACTGCAAAGAGGGGTCAGAGGGCCAAAGCGAATATGCAGAAGCTCTTAAACACATTCACACTATTCACAGATAGTAATCAAAGTGATTTGCAAATACATCTTTTTAGCAAAACTTAACATCTTTGAGATCACAATCATAAAAAATAATTGATACAATTAGGGGACTGAGCTACGCCTGGTGTGACTGCAGCAATTCACATTTATTACATTTCTAAGTGTTTTCTTGTCTGCTTTCCCAAGTCATAATGTACATCCCATTTATTTGGAGAATAATAATGATTTGCAGCCTTTCCCCGGTCCTTTTTTTATCTTGTGGTCTGTGCAGATGTTTTAGGTGTGACTCACCTGTGACTTCTCTGAGGACACACCAGGCCGTGGCCAGAGAGCTCTGGCTGGCCATGCTAGCACGTTGGTCTTGGCGCTCATTGAATTGAGTGCCTCCTGCTACTGAACATACACACAACCTCAAGGCTACCTACTGTGGTGTTTCTAAACAGCCTGCTTTTCTAATTCCAGGATTACAGTGCTTAAAGGCACATAAGGCTGATGAACAAGTGGAAAGGATCTTATGTCCTCACATCCACAGGGAGTTTTGTGCCTCTGTCCTGTTGGCATTAGTCATGTAAGCCTCTCATTCGTGTACCTTGGGAAGACTGATTTGCTCAGCCTTTGGTGTTCTCATCTGGTTTTGATGTGCTAGCTGAACTAGCTCAATGATTGCTTATGCGTATGAGAATTAATTATAAATTTTGTCTATATAAAGCAGTCTTGTGGACTCATACTTCATTAGTATTCTGATCAATTAGCCACTGCAATGCTAACTGCCTTAATTTGCACTGCAGCTACTCTAGTTAGAAGGCAGTGGACATTTGTGGGGAAGACAGGACACAGAGTTTCACCAACTCCTTGTGTTAAATTCTTAGCATCCTCCTCTTACCCGTGTAGCATATGAAGAGAGGACAAAGCACAAGACTAGGCATCGTGCTCCCTCCTGAAAACGTGTCTTATGACAAAGAGTCTGTTGTTTTACTTTCCCAGAGAGAGCAAGCTACTCGGGCTGCAGTTGTCTGAATGTGCACCTTGAGACTCTTGTGCTCTCACTTTCTTCAGAGCCATAGGAAAATGTTCTGAGAGCTACTGTTGAAAGCGTAAGATAAGAGTGAAGTGGTTATTTTATTCTTTTAACCACTCTCCTCCTTACCTTATTTGTAAAATAATTAAAATGATTCTTTGGAATATACAATGCATTTTGAAACCCTGACCCACCACCTGCCGGAATCTTATTGTTTGCTAGAAAGGAATCAGTTTTGTTTTCCAAAACAGCACTGAAGAGGACAAAGAAACATTTCTATATTCAAAGAAACATCCTATATGCACTGGTAAGAAGGATTAGACAGGCTGTAATCTTGGTCAGTCTGACTTCTTCAGTTATGGAAAATTACAAAGGTTGATGTTAGTTGCAATTTATCTTATTACACAACCTCGTGCAGCATGAATCTTCTCTTTTGAAATACATATTTCATTAAAACTAGCATATATATGAAGTGATCTCTTTTTCTTTCTTTTCCCCATCAAAGTGATAATAGGCTGTGTCGGAAAGTGCTGAAAAACACAAAAAGCAAAAGTTGGAGCAATTCGAATTGTCATGGCAATATCCTAGATTTTTTAGGAAGTTCGGTTCTGTTTAGCTAGTCACTTTAATTTTCCTTCGCTAACTTGTCTCCATTCTCTGCCATAATGATAATTCTTTATATGACTGTCAGCCCTTTGCATTGTGACAGTTTAAATTAGTGTTTTGATATTTCTCTCTTTGTAAGAATACAACAAAGAAGACAACTGCCAAGGATAGGACAGAAACTGTATGCATGTGAAACAGACATTGTGCACCAATAAAGCCAGAAGGAATAATTTTCATTTTATTGCCTTGTTAATAAGCTTTTGCAACAACTAATCCTGAAGAATTTGGGTTCTACAGGCTACTGTGGCCCTTCTGCTTCATCTGGACTGTGGTAAACTTCTTACTGCGGACCTTGGACGCTTCTGGGAATGCTTCAGCCCAATTAGGTCGGGGAGGTTTAATACCTAAAGTGGGCTGGTATTCAGCCTCTAGTACTGCACTAACCGTACATTGTAAGCTTTGGTGGATTAGCTTGTTTTACAATCATAATCATAATAGCACTTGTTCACAGCTGAAATTCTTCTCATCTCGTTTTTACATACCACCTCTCCAAAAGTTAAGAGGATCAATAGTAAGAATTCCAGAAGGAAGATGCAAGAGGAGTTGGAAGGATTTGGTTTGGCACTTACAAAAGTGACACAGGAAAGGAATTGTTTTAAGATTTTATTGAGGTTTACACCAGTCCTTATCTAAGGTTCAAGGCTTTAGCAGCATTATTCCCTCTTAATGTGTGCTTCGAAAATCCCAACCACATCTGGCATTGCCTTAAATGAAGCTTGACTTCAATGAGGACGGTGTTTTTCAATGTTCTTTAAAAAACCCTTTTAAAAAGATCTGAGATATTCAGATGCAGTATAATGTTTCATTGTAGCTGAAGATTTCATTACTTCTCTCATTTTCTGTCTGTTTTTCCTCTCACACGTTCCTTCAGGACCTGGCCTCACCTGAGAGGTGAGAAATTCAAATGAAAGGAGAACAAAAAAAAAATCAGTTAATCCATTCTTTGTGGCGGAAGCCACCAGATGATGCTGTTACAGCTTCTTAGCATGTGAGCAAGATTTCAGTTTTTGAAGGAATATACTGCATTGTTATTAGTTTAGTTTTACAGTAATCCTCTGAGAGAAGCTAGCAGCAGAGTGTGTTTTCTGCTTTATTCTCTATATTAGGATGCAGTTCTTGGGACAAATCACTTTCCTTGGAGTTAAATTTCAGTGCCCAGCTGGAAAGTACTACTGGAAGTAGTAAGAACTTTTGTGATGACTGCAGATATCACTGTTACAGGGTTAAAAAAAGAAAGAAAGAAAAAAAAAAGAAAAAAGCGTGTAAGGAAAACGTGTTTCACTTCTGAGAAAGTTCACGTTTACCTTCTGTTCCATCAACAGGTCAGTACCAAACCCCCAGATTCTGTCCTATGTGGAAAGGAGCGATAGTTGTCACCGTCAGAAGACACTGAAGAAGCGAAGGACGCTTGCTGCCATGGATGTGCTGGGCTATATAAAGCAAACCCTAAGGAGAGCACGGTTTGGATCAGAGAACCACCCCTTTGACCCGTACCTCTCCTTCTTTAATAAAGTGCTGGTCCCAGAGAGCTTCAAAGAATAGGTCAAAAGTGTGAGACGCATTATTTGTCTTAATGGTCCTCAAGTGCTGAAAGCTGGGGATGAAAAATTTAACATCAGATTTGTCAAATATTTCACTGCTGATGGGATCATTTTAACAGAAATGACCAATGACAGTGCTTATCCATCAAATTGAAGGTTTAATATAAAAAATAAATAACGTGGGAGATAGGAATTTTAGTGGATGATTCATTTATGCATTTTAATTAAAAATCTTGCTTGTTTAAATGCAAATGAGCAAACACAGAAATGCCAGGGCATTGCGTCGGCATGCTTAAAATCAGAGCAGCAGCAGAGATTTGGTTCAGTCAGGTATAATGACGATGGGATCCTCAGTGAAACATATGAGCAAGTTTTACTGTATCTGCAGAAGATATTGCCATCAGCTGTTCCTTACTCTGCTTCTACCAGCGGAAACAACCCCCCCAGCAGTCATCTGAAGAAAATGAGAGCTCGTGCCTCTGCCAAGCTGTTACTGGACAGTGATCTGTTAAACTAGAAGGTTTTACTGAAGTGCGCATGTCAACGTTCAAACATCTCCAGCTCTGAACAAAGCAAGATTAAACTATTCTGCTCATGCGAGGAGGAGAGAAGTGGCATGCGTACACCCGAGATTGTCCTTGCCCTGGAATTTCTAAGCTTGGCTGCCATTTTGTGTAAAGTAAGCTCTGTTTACTTTTTATAGATCTTACAAAAAAGAATAAGCAAGCACGTACGGCAACCAAGCAAGCATGCCACAGAGCTAATGCATCCAGGCTTTGCTAAGCCAATTAAGCGATCAAATCAAGGTCACAGCTGAGATGGACTCAATAGATCAATGGGATTGAATGGCCAAAATTAATACACTAGGAAATTAAATCAAAAGGATAAAGTTGAGACTGAATTTGTTTTGCTGGTCGTGGGCCGGGGATATTTAAGGGGAAGCTGCTTTGTTTTCAGTCGAACGTCACAGCCAGTATTCAGCTCAAAGCGGCCAGCAAGAGGTACAAGTGCTCCAAGGACGTTTGTGTCCATGGGGGCAAGGTCTGTGCTGGACCCTCCCTACAGAGACCCCCTAAAAGCAAAGGGTGGTGCCGAGCTGTTTCGTTTAAGGAGGAGGTACAACAACCATAGTGCTGTCAGCCGCTCCACTTCATTATTTTCTTCCTTAAATCTCACCGTTGTTACAAGTTATTACCGTGCTGTTCTGATTTTCCCTTTCTAACACAGAGAAAATCTTTTCCATAGAAGTGACACAGATGACAGCCAAATCAAGCAGTAACAGCTTTGGGGAAAAAAATAATAAATCCAGAAGAATCTTCCTAATTATATACAAGATTTGCAGAGTTTGGTGTTTACTTTTAGAGACCTGTACGTAGTGCTGTTTCTCCATTATAGAGTGCAAATATGCAAGTGTGTGTTTGAGATAAGGCAGTATCGTCCTGGTATAATGAAAAGGCAATGAAAAGAAAGAGTTCAAAATGCTTTGTATTTTGGGATCCTTCACTTGTGGTGTTGACAGCAGCTGTAACAAAGTTTCAGGTTGAACACAAATTCACGGTGAACATCTCCGTGGCATTAGCACGGCCAGTAACAAGTCTTTCACCTCTTTTCCCGTGAATTGTACAGTCGCTGGAGAGAAAAGCTTTATGTCCAGAAGCTGTCTGTGCTGGCTGGAAATGAACACGCTCCTTCCCATCCAGATCCTTGCTCCTTTAAGTGTCCTATTTGTGGCGATTAGGACCAGACCTCGCTATTATAGATGATGTTGCCTGGTGGAAGAGTCTTGGGCCATGTGGCCACCAGGATGAGTGTTCGCTGTCATGCGGTATGGGCCGGTCTAATTGCAGGCTGCTTGTCAAAAAAGAGATGCGGCTGTGAAAACTTATGGTTATGTGCTGGCTTAATGAAAAATGTCAAGTGGACAGTATAGTAAAATGCTTCAAAAATACTTTCATCGTGAGTTCCTTCATGTTACCCTGCCTTCGGCAATCAATGCTGGTAAATTCATATCCTGCCCCAAAGAATCACAGAATCATAGAAAGTTAAGGGTTGGAAGAGACCTCTAGAGATCATCTGGTCCAACCCTCCTGCCAGAGCAGGTCCACCTAGCGCAGGTTGCACAGGATGGCGTCCAGAAGAATGCTCCTTTTATTTTATTTAAAAATTTTGCTCATAATTAGAGTTTTTCTAGTTCCATTTCAAACTGATTGCAAGAAAGCCTTTGTTCTAAACGAGCAGACTTTCCTTGGATGACACTGAGCCCAGGGGCCTGGCTGCGCGGCTGTCGTCCCCATCGAGCTGGAGCGAAGCCCTGCGCAGGGGCACGCGGAGCCTCTCCTCCTCCTCCTCCTCCCTCGTGCTTCGTCAGCAGGAAACAATTAGCCACTCGCCAGGTCGCACCAGCCGTCTGTCCCAGAAATGGGGGCGCTGCGCTAGTCGCGACGGAAGGGCACATCCAAGAGCTGGGATTCTGGCTGGAGGCGGGAGAGGGAGAGGACAGGAGTTCTCTCGCTGGTTGGCTTGCCGCGTCCCCGTGGACTCGTAAAGCCCGAAGCCTGGTTGCTGCCCATCTGCGTTACGGCTTGGCGCCAAGCATGCCAGTGGCTGCTGAGGCAACTTGTGTGAGCAACTATTGCCCAGCATGAGGAGCGGGCTGCAGAGCCAGGCCTTCTGTTTGGGCAAAACCCAACAACGCTGCTGAATTAAAGACATAATTGAGGTTTTGGCAAAATTGCAACACAGCTGCCCAAGGTCATCTCCAGTGAAAGTAGCCGAGGAGGTTTACACAGAAGATGTTAATTGGATTTTCGTTTTCTCTTTAGAAAGGTTCAGAGCTATCGGATCGCACCACACTACAAGCTGCATGAATATGTCCAATGATATTGTGAGCTGATTATTGTTCATTCTTAACGGCTTTCCATCTCCGTAACAACGATATTAGCATTAATATTGTGCCCAGGGCTCTGAATATGGATACTAATGGAACTCAATCAGCTCTTACAGGACAAAAGATCCCTTTTACATGGCACCCTGTGACAGTCAGAGGATTGGATTAGCAACTTGTCAATCCTCCGGTTTGCAGCTTTTTTGATGTGCTCTTGAATACTTGGATAGTATGTAGAATTACATTATCTGAAAAATTAATACAAAACATTAAGTGAAAGCTATGTGCTATTCCCTCCTGACCTGATTATTCTAGATTATTTAACTAAGTAGCCAGCATACCCCCTAATTTAAGAACTGAATTTCTACAGCACAAAACGCTATCTTTTCTCATAAAAGAAGCCCACGAAAGAGCAAGCTCATTTGCCAATTATGCTTCTTCCATGAAATCTCTTCTATCCCCTTCAGGATAGGTTTGGGTAAAAATATAATTGCGGTGGATAAGGAAGCTTAAGAAAAGATGTAAATGAAAAATGTTATGTGTTGGCATCTGATTGATCCGTTTGAAAGGAAGAGAAGGAGAATTTGACGAGAAGGTAAGGAGCTCATGGTTTGTTTCGAAGGAACCCAGCGTTTTTAACCTGTACGGGGTGCTGAGCTATAATTAAGAACAGCAAGTCAGTGAAAAATCTATTTAAACTCCTGACAGCTTCTCTCGATTAGCATTTTTGACATCTACATTCACTCTGGCAAATCATTAATGTGATTTTTTTTCAAAATTATATTTTTATTAGCTTTCTGCATATAATAACAAAGTAAAAATCATGTTACAGCCTGGACAGGTCTTTAACTCAAAAGCTCAGTACTTACCACGTGCTTAATTAGCTGCCTGATTATTGTTTTATTCTGAAAGAAGTTTTGTAAATGTGTTTTCATCTATAAAACGTCTTTAAAGTGAAAGCAACTGTTTGATTCTGTTAGTTGGTGAAGACTATAGCGAACTCTGGATAACAAAGCACTGTGATTAATTGATGTCAAGATACTCATCTCTGCTTTCCCCCCCCCCCCGAGATAGTTGAAGTACTGAATAACAAAACAAATATTTGGGTGAACTTTGAGTTATATAAGTCTTTCCCATTAATAAGTATTCTGCAAGGGAAGACTATGACTCAAGCCTGGTAGCTCGGGTATAGGTATAATATTTTAAAACATATCAACAGTCTTCCTCAAACTGTGAAGAACTTGCAATAACATTTAAGTCAGATGCACCGTGAATGTGTTGGTTTTAATTTGATAGCAAAGAAATACCATCATTAATTAGACTGCTTTCAGATTAGTGTTTGTCTTGCATAATTCAACATTTGCCAAAGTTCAGGAAAGATATGCACTAAGTAGAAATTATTACTTTGATAATGCTGCTACATTTCCTCTCCTTATTTTTAATATGGCTTTTTAATTTGGGTAATGAGTATATATCACTAATCATTTTGAAAGCCTATTACCAACACCAACCAATCCATCAACTTGAGTTAATAATTTACTTTATTATAAAAATTGGAACTGGACACTGCTGTGGAGTACTGAAGGAAAGGAAAAAAATGCCTCCTTAGCAGATAACCTATTTTCCTCTGTGCGCAAAACGCTCCTTGTTCTGTTGGGACTTGTTTCCCCACAGCTCGAACTCCATTGGCAGCCATTAAGCTCCTGCTCAAGACACATTCCACTGCAGGGCATTTGGAAATTAAATGCTCAAGGAATTAAAAGAAGACGGTCTTCTCCCATACTTAATTTTCCTGTGTATTATTAGTAGCTGCCTCTGCACTGCTAATGCCCTTCTCCCACTGTGTAGGCATGAGCTGGCAAGGTCATTTATTTTTGAACGTGTTTACTGGAAAAATGCGGTTGCATCTGAATGATTGTTTTGGGAAAAATAAAAATCTTTGGATGAGTCATAAGTGAAGAAAAAAAGGTCATTTGAGAAGATTTCAGTAAGAGAAGAAATTGATAAAGAATATGGAAATGCATTCTAATTAGAATAAAAAGTTTGAAGACTGCACCCTGTAGTGAAATTAGTGTCTGCAGCAGACAATGCTCCTCATTAACAAATCGGGACCTCGCTTTTATTACACTTAAGCCAAGATTCTTCACTGTGTCCTACCACTTAAAAATATGCATCAGTGACCACAACACTCGCGCCTGTGGTTATTCTTAACCTTCTGCATTCATCAGCAGATAGAAACTTCGCAAGGAGCACCAGTCGGATGAGGGTTGCTACAGAGATATGGAGTGTATTATGCTGAAACTGAATCTTCCTTTGAATGGTGGAAGAATAATAAGGACCCTGCCTACTGAATCATGTTAAACTGCAGCGTTTATTTATTTTTAGTACAGTTTTATCTGGTGACAATGCAGTCATTATAGCCTTTTGTTGTTAAGGTGTGTGTATATTTCTATTTGAAAACTTTAGCATAAGAAAGGCACGAACAGCAAAGCCTTTAAAATCAACCCCCTTCAAACCATCGCAACTCCAGTTCCCCCAAGTTTTGATATTTTGACATTACTATGGGTTGTTATATGGGAAGGAGAGAAAGCGAAGCAAAAAACCAAAATGAGAAATTTAAATTAGAAGTCTTCTCTTTAGTAAGATCTTGCTTTGACACTAATCCTCGGCTGCAGCTGAGGGACCACTGGCCTTTGCGGGAGTCGTCGTCCCATTTTTCCCCCCTCAGCTTTTGCACCCCGTACTTCCCTTCCATCATGCACCAGACCCAGGAGATGAATCAGCCTCGCTAAGGCCAGCAGCGCACCTCTGGAAACGGAGAGCTGCTCACGGAAAATGCCGGCAGCCCAGGAGAGTGCAGAACTAACTGTAGACCAAACCCGGAGCGCTCCTAGTCAATGAAATACCTTTTCTGATTTCCCAGTGGAATAAGCCACCAAAAATCGGATTTGACAGATTTCCATTTCCTGATGGAAAAGAACTTCCCCGAAATACGGTGAGCGGCGTTTAATCGCTGTGTGCAGCCCACATGCTTAGGAGGCGGAAGCGGCATCTCCAACAGCTGATCCAGCCCTGCCTGTGCCTCTCCGCTCGCCCGCCCATCCCTGCGCCGCTGCTGGCCATCGTTAGCCACCGCCGGGGCTGGCCGGCCACCCCGTGCCGGGTCCTGCTGTGCCAGGAGCCAGGATCTGCTCCGCCAGAAGCTCCACCTGCGTTTTCCCCCTCTCCCAGCTCCAGACTGCAGCAGCGGTGCTGGGTACCAGAGCGATGCCCGCCCTCGATGCTCCTGGGGTGCCTCCTCTCCGCTCCCTTCCCTCCGGGGACCGAGTGGCATGGCCTGAAGAAGGCTGCCAGCCCTGGCAGGGGCTGCTTTGAGGGCTGGAGGTGGCCGCCACCAGCCTGGCGGTGCTGGTGCAAGGTTTCAGCAGGGCTGGCACGGGCAGGAGGCTCGATTTCCCCAAAGCACCTGCGTTTCTGCCCACCTGCAGCTTGCAGCGAGCACAACATCCCTCTGGCAGAGGAGAAAACCTGACTAGCATATCAAGAGAAGGCTACTTTTGTTTACTTCTTTCGTCTTATGAAGGAGAAGGTGGGGGTGAGGGTGTAGATAAAGGTAACAAACAGCTCCGAGCTCGGGCAGCATTTGAAATGATTCTGCTTTTTATGGTTTCTTTTGGCGACAAGTAATCCTCTGTCTGTTCAATAGCCAGCAGGGCCTTCCTGCCGATATGACCGAGTGCCAGCGCGGAGCCGGAGCCCCGGGCAGGAGGATGACAAACAGGAGGCACACCAGGTACGAGGCAGGCATCCGTCTTAAATTCACTTGACTCGTCTGCTGTTTTATGGGCCTTGTTCCCCTCGCTCGCACACTTGTATTCCACTGGTGTCGGTACAGCAACTTCAGTGAAGTCCTCCTGCCTAAGAGCACTTCAGACCCTCCAGACACAGAATAGAAAGGCTTTTCATGCCGTGCCGGAGCCTGACTTCCCCCACTCCCCCCCAACCTCACAGCTCTCAGGTTTATTCTCTGCTCTCCAGCGTTCTCGCTGTGCGGAACTGTTAAGCCATTTGGGTAAATTTTGGGGGGTTTATTTATTTTTTTAAAGAAATAGTTATTTTTGTTGCCTTTTTTGTCACGGGAGCTGCGAGAGCTCACCTCGCGGCGATGCTTTGGGATCCCTGCCGCCGGCGCCCTGCAGCGGGGGCACGGCTGGGCAGGGGTCGGGCAGCACGCCTGCGCCGTGGAGACGGAACAGGGGGGGATGCTGGGGAGCTGGAGCTAATTACAGTCAAAAATCATAACTTTAGACAACTCTAATGTTTGCAGCTGGAAAGACTTAAAAGCTATTTGCCTCTAATCTCCCTCTGACAATCAATGAATTGAACAGTAAATGTTATTAGACTAATTTACTGTTCATCAAGAGTAAGAAATGAATAGAATAATTTACTATTCATACATCCAACTGTGTGACATGTGTACAGATCAGTTTGAAAGAAAAAGCAACATTAGGGTTCCAATTCTCCTCCCATACCTTTTATTATTCCAATTTGTCTCCATTCTCATCCGTAAAGCTGCTCTGGCTTTGCCCCAGTGGCAGAATGACCACATCTGTTTGGGTACACATCTGCTTTGGTGCGGAGAGTGATTTGCTACCTACGCAGCTCAGCGTTTCCCACTGGGGGAAGCAGTCACAAACTTCATGGTGGTAAAGGAAGCCCCTGCTAATTCTCACTATTCCTTGTGGGAGGGATTTGCCTCTGGTTTTTGGGTAGGTCCCCAGAGGATGCTACAGTTGTGCTGCATCTTGAGCCCTTCATCTTTCTGCTGCAGCGACCCTGGTTATTTGGGAGTTTGGAGCGTACAAGGAATGAATTGGATTAATTGCCCTTTCTAGGCCAAAACTGGGGTAGTGTTAGGCATTTAGAAATGCTGAAAAAACTGCATTTCTTATAGAATCTGGCAGTATTCCCATGTGGAAAAAACAACAGGCCTACAGCCTCTCTGGTCAAATAATCTATGAATATTTTAGATATTAAAGAGAGAACATGATACCATACCAATCGCTTTCTGGATGCTGCAGACCTGAACACAAGGAAAGCACATGGAAAAGTGTGGTCTAAAACCACTGGAACTGAGGTTCTCAGTGGGGCTGCTGGCGTGGGTGCCCTTCCAACCCTCCATGATGGCTTCTGGGGGCAAAACTCTGGGCTTCCTGGTATGGCACCCCTGGGGACCTTATCTCCCAACCCAGCATGGGCCTGATTAACCTCCCTGTTAATTGTCCCTTGCTAAATTAATTTCTTCTGCAAGTTGTACCAAACAGAATCATTTTTTCAGTTTAGAGGAAGTAGCTGGTAAGTGCACACAGACAAGTTCTCACTTCAGCTGTACAGTCTTTCCAGCACCTCAAGAGATCCCACAGTTTTTGTTTTGATAAACAAGATGCCACCTACCATCTGCCATCTCCCATTGCCTCTGTCAGGAAGTGCAGGTTGGAGAATTCTTCCAACTGGAAGAGTCTCAGCTGTCTCTGCACTTCAACACTACCCTTTCATGTAATCTTTAAAGGTCTGACCACAAGCGCCAAAATGGTAGTGTTGAAAAGGAAATCTGACAAAACCAAAGATTCAACTTTGGAAGATTTAGGATCAATTTTGCTTTTAAGTCTATTAAAAAAAAATTAGCAACAAAGCAGAAAGTACAGTTTTATCTTTTTTCCCTACGTCTGAGCTGTGTGCTTTTTCCTGGGACTTGACAGGCTCATTTTTGTCCTCCTCACACACTAGCACCAGTAAGAGAGATCCCACCAGCCAAATGCCACAAGTCTCCTGAGGCACTCTTCCCTCAGAATGAGTGCTGTCATACATGTGAAACGTAAGAAGAGCTTGGCGAGTTCTTTAGGATGAAAGCTTTCCTCCCAGGTGGTCACCGATGAAGAAGAGCCCCAGAGGCAGTGGCGCTCCAGTGGAATTTGCCCTTTTCTGTGCCTGGCAAAAGGGATGCGATGCAATTTCCAAGCCACGCCACTTCTGGAACGTGCCACAGAGTCTGGGTTCGTCTGAGGCCACGCGTCGTGCCGGACCGTTCACCCAGCTGACCCCCATGGAGACAAGTCGCAGACTCGGAGCCAGGTGAGATAATTTGCAGTACAGTTTTAGCTGGTGGCAGCACAGTCATGATGAGCGTGCCATTACTGTTACAAGCGTTAGCAAGAAATTGTGCCAAAGGCCGGCTGTGATCATGTAAATAGTTCATGGAGGAGCGCAGGGATTATGATTAGCTTGTGCTGGAGGTGGGGAAGACACCTGAGAAAAGATGCTCGTGCCCGTGTGGGAGGACGCTGGCTGCCAGCAGAGACACGGGGGCCGGGCACGGCTCCTGCCCTGCAAGGCACAAACGTTGGACCGTGCGGGGCAGAGCTGACGGCTGGCTGAGCTGCAGCCAGCTCCAATTTCTGTGCTAGGCAGTGTTTAAAAAATAGAATCAACACATCAAATGATGTGTCATGTAAGTTTTCCATGTCAAGGAAAATAGCCCGAGGCCCTTCTTCCCACATTTGCTGCTACAACAGCCAGACAACCTGGCCCCGAGATTTATTCTGGTCTTTAATCAGGCAAAATCCCTGTGATCTCTGAGGTTGGGCTTCACGGTTTTGGAAAGAGATTATACGGTTTACTGGAAGGAAGGCGCTTGCCCACTGTTCTTGAGGTCTGTGGTCACCGTGAGAGTCACGCACGTTGTGCACTGCCTGCTGAAAAAGTAGAAATGTTCTCATTCGCCCCAGTCATCTCTGTGCAATAAACATCCAGCGTAGCTGCTTCAGAGCCATTACTCTGCTATGTCTCCTCCTGTATACACAAAAGCAGATGCTATCCAGCACCCAGATGACCCTGAGTGCTGCTTTCATCCTGTGCTGGTCTTCCTTGCTTTATTGTTTCTTTCCATGCTCTTTGTGCCGAGGTTTACCTTTCCCCACGACTATGTTGCCCCAACAACAAAGCTGGTGCTCCACGGACCAGGCACAGCCAGGCTGCACAGGATGCAAGGTCACTCCTACTCTTGATTTTTTTTTTGCTCCCTAGTTGAGGGCACAAATGCAATTTTCAAGTGGCCAGAGTGAGACTTCCCCTCCACGCAGGCATCATGCTTCCCTTTCCACCTCAAGCAGCTATTTCACAGGTTTCTTTTAACTTGGGGTATTGTGAGATGCTGAATTTGTCTTTAAGGAAGACCAGCAAGCTGACCGGGTGTTCAGCTGATGCGGGCTCCAGCCGCTCCCAGCTCCAGGTGGAGTAGGAGTCTCCATTTCGGGTTCTCAAGACTCGGAGCCATGCAGGGCTCTAAAACAAACACACTTGCCAGGAGAGAAAGGACGTAAAACTAGATGTGAGTCTGGGTTTAAACAGCAAACAAACCAACCCTAAACAGGATTTTAGGCCATTGTGCGATTTCTCTGTTAGGCAATATGGTTTTCTTGTATCTATAATAAACCTCAGTAATCAGCATTGCTCTGAGCTGCCACAACCCACTCTCTCCCGTGGTGCAACCCTGGTCGCTCTCACTGATGTGTGCTATTTCTGAACTAAAGCATAAGGTTTATCATCCCTGCTGTTCTACCCTGCAAGCAGGAGTAAAGAAAGGTCGACTACTGTGTTCAGGCAGCATCAAATTACTGTAAAACAAGAGAGATACTGCAGCGATGTATGGTTCATCTTCAGTTCTCTTTCAGATTTTTATTATAAATGGCTCACAAACTGTTGCGTTCCTAACAGAAACACCAAGCCATCAACTCACACATCCCTTCTAAATTAATGTACAGTATGGATTTGCAAACCAAGCTGTTTTGTACCTGGACATGCCGTGGAGCACCTGGCGTGCTTTGTCTGAGCTGTGTAATGAAGAGTTCAGCGTCATAAACCAGCTTCCAGGCTGTCTTCAGGCTTCGTTTGATAAATAAAGGTGATAGGAAGTGTCCGCAGCTATGAGGGGGATGTGTCGCACACACATCTGGGCACGTGAGAGGAATTGGGTCCTGCTTGAATCAGTCTTTTCTGTCTCCCAAACACAAGTGGGAGTTATACAAAACCCTACTGCCGTAACGCCAGTCTGCGCGCCGCTGGGGCAGGACAGCCTTCACCTGCGCCGACCAACTGCTGGGGCGGCAAGAGGCTGGTATCAGTCCTTCCCCTGTCAGAGAGGACACGAACCTTTGTCTTTCCCAGCCAAAAGTGAGACACTCAATAGATCTGCGTCTGTAGACCCCATCCATCCATCCATCCATCCATCCATCCATCCATCCATCCATCCATCCATCCATCCTTCCATCCATCCATCCATCCATCCATCCATCCATCCATCCATCCATCCATCCATCCATCCATCCAATGCGTGTGCCTGACTGCTGCTGAGCCCGCAGATCCCACGCTCAGCATAACACCTATAACTAATTGTGCGGCTGCGACAAGGGGTAATGGGCATAAACTGCAACATAGGAAGTTCCATCTGAATGTGAGGAGGAACCTCTTTCCTTTGAGGGTAGCAGGGCACTGGCACAGACTGCCCAGAGAGGTAGTGGAGTCTCCGACTCTGGAGACATTCCCAACCCGCCTGGACGCCATCCTGTGCCACCTGCTGTAGGTGGCCCTGCTCTGGCAGGGGGATTGGACTGGATGATCTCCAGAGGTCCCTTCCAACCACTAACAGTGTATGACTATGAGTCAATGGCTGCATCACTTGGGGGTTTGTTCTGGTTTTAATCACTTCCGGGGAAATTCAGGCCGGGCTGATGGCAGGCAGACGCACCCCCCTGGCTCCCTCACCTTTTTGGAAGCGCAGAGGGTGACAGGGAGCTGGCGTCCTAGAGCAGAGGTGAGGTGGGAGGGTGCCGTGCGGCGAGTGAGTTGGTACGGGAGTAAATTAAAGAGTTAGGAGCATGGACTCGTAGTGGCAGGTGAGCTGAGGGACCAAAGAGGTGACAGCTAAATGTGCCTCCTGCTGACCCACACCTTTTAGGCACCGGCTGACCGCCTGGCACCGTCCCCACGCTGGCGTCTACGGTGCCGTGAGATGCTGTTAGTCCTAAAAGTGGCACGTCAGGCAGTAACCCCGCAGGTCCTGCCAGCTCTGACCCCTGCAAATCACAGTCTCGCCCGCTCCCGGGCTAGTGGCAGCGCCGTGCGGGTGGCCCCGCAGCCCACCCGGGGGCAGCAGGTGTCCCCTGGCAGGGACCTGCTGGCAAATTGCAGAAGCTCTTATAATACTAAGCAAGAAGCTGATTTCTTACTAATTATTTGCCAAACAACATGTAATTAAATAGTGCAGAACTGCCTGTGATGCATCTTTGGGTCTTCAGGCCATTTATTTATTTTCGTCCCAGCCCCCCCTCCCCCAGTTTGCGGCACACTCCTACGGCACTTCAAGGCTACAGCCCGCTGCAGAGCAGCGGAGGAACAGAGTGGTAATTGAACAATTAGCAAGTGATGTCATAAAACAATGTACTTAAAAGAAAACGCATAATTAAAAGAGGCCAACCAAAAAAAGATGCCACAGCGTACAGAAAAAGCACGCAGCAAAAGGTGTTGACAATAAATCTCGTGTAGGAACTGAAATATGCAATTTAAAGGAAAAAAAACCCCAGCACTGGAGTGGTTAAAGACAGACGTGGCAGAAGCTGGCAAGCGTCTCAGTGATTTGCCAAAAATGTATAACAATGTTGGAAGAGAACTATTCTCTGCAGTTAACGAGTTTGGACCATAAACAAGTCCTTTGGTGGCTCCCTGCGTCATTATTTGCTACCAAGACACTGCACTGATGGGCTCAGTGGGATCGCTGGATCCAGCGTTAGATCAGTAAGCAGGAAAGCAGAGTTCCCACCAGATTTCCTGCCTGGAGAGCTGTTAGGGTCCGTAGTAGTTCTTTAAAGAGCAGAACTGTGTACAATACTGCACTCCAAACGATCCCGTTAGGAATATAATCTTCTGCTACAAATGAGATGTTTGGGGGAAAAAAACCACAGGAAAGCCAAAAAGAAAAAAAAAACCAAAACAAAACAAGCAGCCAAGCCTGCTTGAGTGAAGTTCATGCTAAAAAAAGGCAATTTTTGAGGAGCTTTGCACCCTGCCTGTATCTCTGCTCTTGGCGGGGCCGGGGAGGGGCTTTACCCGTGGCCCCCCCTCAAGACCAGGCTCTGGGCTGCTCAGTCTGGTTTCACCCCAGGCGCTGCCGTTGGGCGCCCACGTGGAGCCGGAGGGTGCCACGGGGTGCCCTCTCCTGCAGTCATGCTCATTCACAGCAGGTAAAGTCCTTTATTCCAGTTTCTCCGCTTTCTTTCAGCACTTTTTTTCAATTTTTTTGTTTGTTTTTTTTTTTTTTTAAAAAACTCAAGACACTAGAAAGGATTTTAAAGCGTGAGGCAGACGTGCTTTCCAAGAATAATTGCTCTTTGGCTGATGCACAGGAGCTCTGCTCATGCATTTCTGGGCGATGCCTGCAGACTGCTAACTGCTCTGGAAGCCTTTCAGCCTTTGCTGCCTGCAAATGGCATTATTATTCACTAATAGCCTCGGCTCACCATGTTGTCTTTTGGTTAGTTAGCAGCTATTCTGCAAGTCAGAGACAAGGAAAGAAGAACATATGTTTAAGCAGTAGCCAGTTTCTGACCTGTTAAAAAAACCCCACAACTAAACCCTGGAGGGTTTTCTCAGAGGAATCCCCGCCGTTAGGTGGGAAGTGATTAGGAGGGAATGTGTCAGCACTGGGAGGGGGTGTCCATCCCACCTCCCAGGAAGCAGCTCCTGTTTTCTCAGAGGGGTTTCTGGAGAGGAGGATGCAGGGGATGATGTTCACGCCATGTCTCCATCCCCAGGACTGCGGGACCCGTACAGGGTCACGGAGCAGGCGGAACGAGGGTTTCATGGAGGTAAAAGAGAGGAAACTCAATGTGGCGCCTGGCCCCAAAAATCCATGGCACAGCACTTCCAGATCTAAATGGCTACCCTTTTCAAAGCACTTAGGTGACAACTATTCATACACCTCGTTAAAAGTCAAAGGGACTTAATGATAAAATCCTTGCTGCTTTGTTGTTCTTTTCTAAAGGAATTGGGTTTGTTTTGTTTTGTTCCTTTAAGGTTACTTGCTCACCTGCTCATTTCTTTTTGGATATTGTAGGATTCTGTTATTTACTGCTCAAGCAATCCCAAGAACTGCTCTACTGACATTTCACGGTATTTAGTATTGACCAAACACTACATGATAAATCTTTATAATACTCCAGAGAGACCATCGAGGGAGCAGTTACAAATATATACATTGCAGCACGTCGTGTTCTGGGTTAAATGAAATATAAAATCGCATCACCAGCCTGGGTACTAATGGCACTATCAGTATTCCATCACACCCCAGCTGCAGGGATGGTGGTTGCCATTAAGACATCAACATTTGTCGATCGCTGCAGATGGTAGCTGATGGATCGCCCTCTCCCTCGGCATGCGGGGAAGGCAACGGGAACTGCGGTAACATTGGTATCTTGCCCCGTCTCCTCCTCAAACCTCACGGGGAGTGGTGAGCACCCAGACAGACAGACAGAGGGGCAAAGTGGCACAGGCGGTGCCGTGCAGCGGTTCGGCACGGTCGCACGCTGCCATCCTGAGTGCTAGGCTTTCTGCTCCAGGAGGTGGAGCCTTTTCCAGCTCTTGGAAAGTTCCGGCTTAGTTTTGAGTTTTGGGTAATTTATAGCCAAGCTGATTTCACCATCATTAGCTTTTGTACGTTCAAACAAGGTTTAATTTTCTTTGGAAGATGCAGGCGTGTGTACAGCTAGATAATACCCTGTTTATTTTACTGACTAATTCATCACTTAAAGTGCAGGACTATAGGTTGAGAGACCGAGACTTATGCACAGTCCCATACCCCTAAATCAAGCCAATAAAAGTTAAATTCACACTGTTTGCAAGCGCTTTATGCAGATGGAAAATGTCACCTTGTCTGAAATACTTTATGGCGCGATGCTGAAGCAAAAAGAAATCCCACAGTGAGAGATTAAAAAGCTTCACTAATGCTTAGCTGGGAGGCACGGGGATCTGCGCCGCCTCCTCCCCGTGCGATGGGGAGGCTTTTCCGGGAAGCAGCATCTGCCTTGTTCTCTGGCTGCCTATGGAGCAGCTCCACGAGCTTCAGCGCCCCGACACCCGCCTGGGCATCACTTAACCTGATCTTGAGCCACGCAGAGAGGGGTGGCCGTGGGGGATGCGGTCATCCCCACCGATGAGGAGCGCGGTGGCTGCTGGGCGAGCTGCCAGGGCTGTGGCCGCCGCTCAGGCTCTTCTCCCACGTTGTGGCTTTGGTTTGTCACCCGGTTTGTGGGACAAGGCTTTGGAGGATGCTCTGAAGCGGATGGGTTACGCTGGTTTTACCACTTACTTCCCGAGGGTCTTCCAGCCGTCTCCATGCTGCCTCCTGCTACCCAAGACGGAGCCGGGGCGGTGCTACAACCACGGTGGGAAAATAACTTTTTTAAAAAAGTAGCTTTAAAATTGCGGAAAGGCCATACTGACTTGGCCTGTGGGCCGTTGTGGTACAAAGGCAGCGTGGCGGTAGCCCCTCCAGAGAGTGCTGGGCTGCCCGAGGGATGCCCCGGCTCAGGAGGAGCCCGCCGTCACCCCACGGCAGCCAGGGATGTAGAGAGCCCCGCTTCCCGGTGCCGGGCCCGCAGGAAGCGGTTGGAGATCAGCATGCGTGGACCTGTTAATCTGTGCAGAGTTGCGCTTACTGAAGCAAAATCAACAGTCTCAAAAGTCGAATTCCCAGGTGGGAGAGAGGTAAATCGTGGGTGGAGCTGTCGCCGCCGCGTCGCCCGGGCTGGTGGCTGCCGCCGAAGCTGATTTCCCCCCGCAAACTTCGCAGAGCCGCTCTGAAACGCTGCGTCCCTCTCCTCGCCGCGGGGCAAGGGGATCGCCTCCCTCCCCGGCTGCCACTGTAGGCAGAGCTTTAAATGCTCTGAAAGCGTTTTTACAGTGGGGAAGCGGAGCCTCTGCAAACAGCTAATGGGTGTATTTCAGCTCCCTATTAATTGCATATTTATTACTCGGCTGCTGCAAGGAAACGTCATGTTACGTTGATTAAAGCTTTGCAAGCAGTACAGTAAATATTTTAAACAAAAAAGGTTTTGATCTCTGTTGCTGTTGGGAAGGGTGGGGGGGAAGCTGCCATTAGAGTTCCTATAATTAGCAAGCTCCATTACAGACAGTATTTCCCACAGGCTCTGCAACATGCTTCATGTGTGTCTGCATGTATTCAGACAGAATGCTATTTTATGTATACGTTATCTATAAATTATATATATTTTTTTATATAGCTCGTGTGTGAGGAAGAAAGGAGAAACGCAGCAAGCCTACGCCACTATCTCGCATCTCACACAGAGAAAAGATAAGACTTAAAAGGCACAAAAGAAATGGGGATTTACATGCAGTGACTGAAGTTTGGGGGGGTTAGGTGACCTGCCTGCTAGCCCTGGCTGCCCAGATGCCGTGTCTGATTCATTAAGCCCTTGCCTGTTACTAACTGCCATGTCTCAGCACATATGCTTGTGGTCTCCCGGCTTGATGGTGTCAGTAATGGAACGTGTGTGCTGGAAGATTTCACCAGGCAAGCTTTCGTACACTTCACTCAGACGCGGGGCAGAGATGACTGACCGGCCACAGCCATCCCGAGCTTCATCTCCTGACCATCTGCGCGGTGTCACCAACGTATCCCAACAGCAGTGAGACCAGAGGAAAAAACAGCCCGTGTTTCTGACACACTGAATCATCTTCATCTCTCCTCCAGCCCCCGCTCACCTTCTGCGCGAGAGGCTGCAAAAAAACCCAAAACCCACGGCAAAACTGCAGCGGCAACGTGTGACCAGCAGAAGACTTGCTGCTGTGCTCACCTCAAAGGGGTGTCGGTTTGGTCCCCAGCCCCTGGCGGCAGCGGGGTCCCCAGCCCCAGCGCAGGACCCTGCGCTGGCCGAGGGCAGCTCCCTCGTCCCCCAGCATTTGACATGAATCAGAGGAGACATCAGTCATACCCAGCCAAACAGCCGTGGATACCTGCCACAGGACAGCACGAGCTAAAATGACACTAATACAGGAGAGACAGCTCCGACTAATAAGGCCAGTGATTTGCAGAGTCACGGGCAAACCAGAAGGGTGTCTCTGGGGGGGGCTCAAACGGCCAAGGGCTCAGCCCCGGGCCTGAAAGACCAGCTCTAACACAAAGTAGTGCCGAGCTTTGGTCAGCTCCTTAAGGGTCAATACACCCCTCAGGGCACAAATTCATTACGCTCTTCAAATCTGATCTCTTGTAATCCCTGAAACCAGAGAGCAGTGGTCGGGGGGCAGACGGAGGCGTCGGGGCTGTGGCCAAGCCAGCCTTTGGCTTTTAGACTGGATTAGCAATGGCTTGGTCATAGAACATGTCAGCTTTTAGACTGAATTAGCAATGGCTTGGTCATAGAACATGTCAGCTTTTAGACTGAATTAGCAATGGCTTGGTCATAGAACGCGGGCATGCAAATACGAAGCCATTTATTTTATTGCGTAGCCCTCAGCGCAGCCACGGCGCTCTCTATTCCCGTGGTGCTTTCCCAGAGTTCGTAGCTGCTGTAGACAAACCGATGGGCAATTCTGAGGAGCAAAATTTGTTGTTGTCAAGTCTTTGGAGTTTATTAAGCTGCAGTGTTTGACTTGGCTCATTTCCTGCAGCGGCTCCCTCTTGGAACTGTGCGATTGCAGGGGATGCAGCAGTTATTAACAGTAAAACAAGTTTCAATCTCTTATGATTATACATGAAGGCTCAGAAGTGTGAGCCTTCAAAGGCACAAAATACAGAAAGCAAAACCAGAAATTATTCAGAATTTATTTTTTTGACAAGGGTTTTTGAAACCCATTTCAAAATTCAAGGGACCTTATGTCTGATTTTTGAAACAAAAGTTGGCAATGCTGAAACTAAATGAGCCATATTTACATCCCACTGATTTCCGTGAATGAAAGGGTGG
>VZSF01010865.1:75876-92753 GCA_013398295.1 Chionis minor | reverse complement strand
CTGAAAAGTATGTAGGAAGTGCCACCCCTTGGGCCCTGCCAGCTGGCGGCACGGCGCGGCAGGCGGTGGGAAGGACGGGTGTCCCCGGAGCACCAAGCCCATGCCAGCACATCGGCGTTGCCACACCGGGTGCCTTCGCCTGGCATTACCCTTCCGATCCCAGTCCCCAAGCCCTCTCCCAAGCCCGGGAGCCATGGCAGGGACTGCAGGAGGTTTGTTTTCCCATTAGCCAGCCTGCCCTGTCCATTGTGTGACAACCCCTGTTTCCTCCAGCTTCCCATCGTCCCAGTGAGACAGAGGTAACCTCCTGCACCCGTGCAGTGTTGCCCACCATCACATTAAGATTTGTTATTGTTATTATTTTTAAAAGCCATTTGGGTCTTCCTTTTCAGTGTTTATTATTAATTTGTATAACAACCATTCTATAATGTAGAATGTATCTATATTCTATACTATAGAATATAGAATATATTCTATAGTATAGAATATAGTATGTATTCTATCTATATATTCTCTATATAATCTATAATCTATATTCTATATTATATATTCTATTATATATTCTATATTATATATATAGAATATAATTCTATATTATACAATATAGATTAATTATTTTCAGGATTTATTCTTAAAATGATAATAATTCCTTCTCTCTGCCTCTGTCAACTCTCTGAGTTGCTTCAGGGATGGACTGAGGTGTTCAAGGGCTTCTTTGTTTTCCCGTAGGTCGGGGCAGATGGAAAGCAGAGCATCCCCTTGGATCTTGTTCCTCGTTGGCCCTTGGGTGAGCCAGCAGAGAGCTAAGCCTAAGGCGGCGGAGCCCAGTAAGCCCGACTCGGTGCCCGTGACCGGCAGCAGGGCTGGGGGCTTTGCGTCAGCCCGGCATCGTGCAGGGAAGTTACTGGCACCTTGTGTGCTTTCAGGGACACCTTTCCCACTTTCCCTGAAGGCCAACATGTTCCCAGACAGCGTGCAGGATCCTTAATATAATATAAGATCAGGTCCAGGACACTCCATTACCAAGGAGATACTTAACTAATGTTCTGCTTGTAGTAGGAGGTCACAGGAGATTTATCTGAAGAGATGCACACAGAAAGAATTAGCAGACAAGCCATTTCACAACCTCTAATACCCTCACCTTCTTTACTGTTCGGCTGAAATGCCTTAAGGGATACGTTTTACAGGAGCTCAAAAGTGAACTGGAAACTGCTTAGATCACACAACTTATGCATTTTAAATAGCAGTGTAAAATACTGTGCTTTACAAAAGCACACTGTTGTACCGAGCAATAAAGACATGCTCTGAGTGGTGAGGCTGGAAAAGTTGCAGGAAGTACAATAGAAAAAAAACCCCACATACAGCAAAACAAATCTGTGACTTACTAAAGTTTATGATTAAAATTTAAAGACTGTTCAAGTTTTATTCCCCGTAGCTGCTGCTCCCTGGACAAGAAGAGACAGAGAGAGACTGACCTTGAATAATTAAGCCGGTCTGTGGCACCAGATCAATTGCTGGTATTGGCAGAACTCCACAATCAGGCATTTTGAAATGCAAGTGTCAAAGTGCATGTAACTATGGGGCTTTTGGTGCAAAGCAGCCAATATAGAGGAGAAGAGGTGAAGAATGAAAGAAAATAGATTGTGGACTTTTGAGCACAGTCATGGGGGAGGGATGGGAAAAGTTTCCATTTCCTAATTCTAACAGGGCAAAACTTGCAGCTGACAGAAACTCAACGTGCTTTTTTTGCTCCCTTAACCTTGTAGAAGTCACTGGAGCAAGCTGAATGTCTCCTGAGTGACTTAAATCCATCGCCAGTTCTGGAACAGACTCTGAGCAAGTACCAGTCAACAGTTTAATTGAAAATAAACTCTGTAAATACAGGGAAGCATCTCTGTTCAACATCAATTACTGAACAAACCCAAAAGTGTGTGAATCCAGGTAGACATTCCCAGACGTGGTGGGCATTTTTTGCTGCTGCTTCTGCGCTCCCTCGGATCAGGTATCACAAAGGTGACCCACCAGAATGGGATGTGGTGAATTTTATAACAGCCAAGAAAGGCTTTATATTAGTATCACCCAAGAAAGATTTTTGTATTAATTTCAGCAGCCATGGGAACTATTTAACTCTCTTCTTGGTCCCTTGACCTATGACTGTATACATGGAAGAGCAGCATAAGACAGACAAGATAATCATTGTGTTCCCAGTGAAACAGTCCTGGAAGATGTCCTCAATAGTGGCATTATTCCTAAAGCTCCCTGCCAGACACTTCTATCCAAAATTCAAGACCCCTTAGGTGGTGTTCCATGGAAAAGGCAAGGGATAACATGCTGAGAAGATTTTTTTTCATGCACAAAAGCCCGAGGTCCCACTGGCCCTCTCCAGCCATGAGGAAGGTGGTAAGATGCTGGCACAGCTGTCACAAGGCATCGTGGACTTTCTTGTTCCCTCTTGCAGGGTGGCATGTGCCGGTTCTGCCAAAGGAGGAAACAAGAGATGGGAGAAGACATGGCCATTTCACCACCAGTTCCATAACTTTTATAGCAAGTTTTGTGGTGCCTGGTGTTTTCCAGAAGGCTCCAGCCCCTGGAGTCCTGTGATGAGACATCATTAGCTGCCCTAGATTTAGAGCTCATAGTGAGTTACAGTTTTCAGATTTCTCAAGTATATTTTATGGCTGCGAATTCCAGGAGGAAATCAAAAGCAAACCAAATATATTAAAAGAAGAAGAACATCGATTCTTAAACTGAATCACTATCTAAAAGACTTTTTAATCAGTTCACGGGGTGGCCACCCTGTACCGATCTGAAGACCTGGCTTAAAGTAAAGCCTGGGGTGATGAAGAAAGCGTTATTATGGGCAGCTGCTGGCCAGGTGTGCTGGGGAGGAAGGAGGAGGACGTCTTCCTCACGTTCTCCCAACACATGACCATTCTTTCCAAGTACAGGGAGGACCCTATACTCACTCTGGTGTGAATATAAAGGCAGGCAGGAGGCAGTTGGGAGAGCCAGGAGAGATAGAAGAGTTTTTTGAGACTTACGGGGCCAGCTGCTACACCATCCCCACGCTACTCCAGCTCGCATTAATGCTGGCACATTACAGGCCTTTCATTGCCTTTGTTCCCCTCTTTCCATTTCATGGGCTTTAGGTTCACGCAGCTTCTACGACGGAGTGAAAGGGAACCAGCAGCCCAGGCTCCCCTCTTCGGTGGAAATGCTTTGAAACTTTCAAAGAACCCAACTCTTTCCCCACATCCCTGTGTTAATATGCACTGACTCTGCTCTTGACGCACTCCATTGTAAATGATGTATGAAATGAAATCTCCTCGCTCGCCTAATGCAGAGAAGAAAGGCTCTGTAGGCAATGCTACAACATTCCCGTCTGGAGAAAAAAGCAGCAAAACCTCAGACTCCTTATGAGCAATTTTATTATTTTTTTTTTAAAGTTGTTGCTCTTCAGTGTTGGTGTTTCTCCCTTTTATTTTTTTTTTTTTNCTTTAATTTTTTTTTTTTTTTTTACTGAGAGCGGGGATTTGAATTCAGATTTCACAGAGAAACCCAAACCACTTACATGTATTTCTAAGCCTTTTGCAGTGATTGTGTGACTGGCCCCATCCCCTCGTCAGAGGGAATAGCAGCAGTAAACTCATTAGTCCCACGAAGCTGCAGAGGGAAAAGAATGGCTTAAAACTTGCAGGAGGGAAGAGGCTGGATGCATGGGGGAGCGGCGGCGGATGTTAAGCTTGATCTGGATTTGAGACCTCCTCCCAGTTTTATATGAAGCTGTTTCAAAACTGGAATGTGTCAGCAGTCTCCAAAGGGAAAAGGGATCAGTGCAGACTGGGAGCTGTCGCGGGAGCAGAACCTGAATGTCAGCAGTTTGGAGCAGCAAATACACCACAGGCTGTATCCAGGGGCTGGACCAGATGATGGATTAGTTGAGGGCAAAGGGAAAGTCATTGGAAGAGAGAGCGCAGAAGGTGACCGAGACATTGCGGGAGGCACAGAGAGAGAATCTGCTGCTGGTAAGTAGTCATGTACTGCTCGTGAAGCCCTTTGTATGGATTTATTCCAGGTGGACCAAGCTCAGCAGCTTCTGGGCTCCAGGTGCCCTCCATGTGTACACTCCCAGCTCACCCCTCTTTCCCATGGAGCCACCTCGCTGTCCCGCTCCGGCCGGGCAGTGCCAGGCTGGGGAGGAGAACGGCTGAAGCTAGAGCTTCTCGCTAGTGCCTTTCGGCAAGATCCATGCAAATCAACGGGTTGCTCCCAGCTCCCCCCGCATCCACGACACATACCTCATCCTCTCCCATATGGCACTGATGCTGTAGGAACAATCGAGTGAAGCTTTGCAAGAATAAGAGGATCACGAGCCACGCTGTGTGAAACTGGACACGAGGACCCACCTGCAGCAGGTCCCACCTCTTAGGCCAGCTGATAGTCCCCCACAGCGACGGGCTTTTTGGGTTTTCTCTGGCGAAAGTAGCACACCGAGGCACTGGCTGCCTTTGTCTCCTCTGGGAAGGAGACCCCCATCCTGTGGGCTGACACACATTTGGCCCGTGCTGCTCCGGCACGGCGTGGGCACTGCGCTTGGTTCTCCTCCTCTTCCCGCACTCCGCCATCACAGATTGCTGCCACAAGCAGCAAACTGCACTGAGACCTTATAAAGCTTTAGTAAACTTCTAGGGATGACATTTTTATAGCTGACAGATGAGCCACCTTGATGGATTATTAGACACCGTTAGCCATCCTTGCTAGACTTTACGTTACTAATGAGTTTTAGGGGCTTTGCTTTCATTTTTCTTTCCCTTTTGTTTGTTCTGAGCAGCAACTTTCAGAATGACAAAACAAAATGCTTCAAGGCAGCAGCTGGAGCTTGAAATTAATAATAAAAAGTGGCTGAGCTGATGTTCGGTTGCAGAGTCATGCTAGCAAATGTGTGTGTTTCAGGCAACCGCAGTACTCCTGAGCATTTGCATCCCCATTTCCACGGAGCCGGTGCTGGACTGGCACATCGGTGCTGCCCGGGCAGGGAGGTGAGGAGAAAAGGGTCCCAGGGCTAGAAAAACTCAAACAGCTCAATGGTGAGTTTCCCTGTGCGGTGCCGAGACCGAATGCTTCCATAGCAAGGAGCTGCCCCTTGCCCAGTTCCGTGCTGACCCTGCCACCTCCTATTTGCCAGGTAAAACCTGCATGAGTTACAAGTCTTTAAAAAAAAATATAAAATCTCAAAAAGCCTAAAAGCCCCAAACCTTTGCATAGGCAAGCAGTTCTGGCACGAGTTCAGCTACAGCTGACCTCCTTACTCCCCCTTATTCATGAAGTTAACAGCAAAAATATCCATGTTTATCTGAGAATGGCACCATTATTTCATAAAGCTGCTTTATTTCCCTTGCTCTTTCTGTATTGGAAAAATTCCCCAACATTTACTGCAGTCAGATTTTCTTCTCATTGTTCGAGGCTAAGAAGTGAATGGGAACGGCAGGAGGCCAGCTATTCTCTAGCTATATAAAGTGAAAATGATATTTTGAAGAAGATCAAAACCAGTAGCAACTATTCAACCACTTCCATGATGTGTCATATTATTTTGGCTGCAGACAGGCGACAGCAACACAGCACGTCACCCCTTGTGAGCAAAATGAGATGCAAAAGTTCGTAATCAAACTCTGCTCAGGGAACATAAACCAGTGGAAAGCAAACCAAATAATACAAGTGATTCTCAGGCAGGTTTACTTAAGCTGTGATTAATAATAATAATAATAATAATAATAATAATAATAATGATTTTTATTCCCAGATTTTGCCTTACCCTGTACTACTTTTGAAGCAGTGACATCTTATTAAAAAAAAAAACAAACCCTCTATTATTCCCTTCCTAGGACTTTGACAGGGACAAATCTAACAACTCAATAGCACGGGTGCTCCTAGCTGGATGGCATTGCATGGTGTTAGGGAAAATTCAACCCCTCTGGTGTTACTCTGCAGGCTGCTCCTGGTTACCCTTTAGGCAAACACATCAAAACAAACACACTGAGCAGCTCAAACTTCCAGGAAAACACACGCGGCATTTCCTGGCTTGCAAATTCCTTCTTCTTTCAGGGCATGACGTCTTGATGACGTAGCCATCCTTCCTCCTATTTGGTACCACAGGTGGTAGCTCAGGCAGGGTAACGCTTCTGGAATAAACATCTCGGGAGGTTCGGGTCCTGGAAAATATTAACTGTATGGCAGCTGCTCTGTCGGAAGGGAGTTTGCTGTCCGCGAGATGTTGATGGACACCCCAGGGTGGGTTGGCACAAGGTGGGCAGGGGCCGCTGGCTGTGCTCCTCTCCGGGACAGGGTGCAGCAGCGAGGACACTGTCCCGGCGCCTCCCCCAGGACCCGCGGACAGGCGGGAGCAGAGCTTTGCTGCTTGCGGGGTGTTTCTGGCCACCAGGAATCTACCATCGTCAGTCCAGGAGGAGAGAAGAAACACAAAGCCGAGCAGAGGCGGGGTGGCTTGGAGAGCCACCATTTTAAGCTCGTAAAATTAATGCAAACGAAGCCGGCGAGGACTGTACACGCTCAAGCAGAGCACTCCAACGCTCCCTGCCCACAAGTCACCACTGGTGGCGGCGGTGGCGGCTGCGGGGGGAGGACAGATTTTCATCTCCCCACAAGGAGAGGCTGGCGCAGAGCTCCCCTTGCTCCCGGCGGGTACCGGCGCGATGCCATCTTCGCACACACCGACATCAGACATCCCCCACGCAGGCAGCTCCGCCGCTAACCTCATGTCAGGCACGTCAAGTCACATTGAGCCCAGAGGGCACCGTCCAATTATAAAGAAAACCTCAGAAAAGGTTTAGAGTCGGGGAGGGGCACACAGCAGCTTTACATGCCTTTGCTCAGCAAAGCCCATAAACTTTGCAAACCCCGTTCCATTGTAGTCATGCTAATAATAATTGTTAATCAGTTATTTAAAGTCATCCACATGAAAAGCTATAAGCATTATTATTATTTTTTTTCTTTTGGCTTTTGATCTAGTATAAATCAACCTTATAGGCAAAAAAATAAATACAGGGAGACAGCTGTACAGATCACACTGTCACACCAATCACTGCTTAAAAGCACACACTGTAAACAGCAGACAAAATTCACCCCCAGTGGAATGCCATTGACTGCATGGGCTGGAGCTGCAGCAGGGGTAAATTGGCCTATCAAAAATACATAAAAATTTAGAAACAGAATTCAGTGACGTGTGGGAACGATTTATCACAGCTATGTCACTTAAAATGACATTATCACTAGCGAACCCATTAAATATTATGGGCTCCGTTAAGATGCCTGAGGGGCCAAACAACAAAGGAGGTGGCGGTGGTTGGATGGGGCGGGGGGGGGGGATCGCACGCTGACCCGATGGCTGGGGCCACCAGCTACTCACCGGGTCCTGAGCCGAGCCTGAGGACGGGCACAGCCGGGGCGCTGCGGGGTGGCAGCCCACGCAGCACGTGGCCACGCGTGTCCCAGGCGACGCACAGGGCATCGCCAGAGCCGCGTAGCAGAGGCTCCTCGGTCTCTTGTCCCACAAGTGGCTGAGTAAAGCCCATCGAAACGTGGTGCTTCGGGAGCTCAGCGTGTTTGTCCTCCGCCCGGCCATTTCTGTTGCAGCATCCCAGCTCCGTGGCGCCGTCGTCGCGATGTTGCTCTATCTGGCTTTCCATTTTCAGCAGCTGCGGTTTGCGAAATGAGCCTTGCAGGGAGTGGGAGGGAAGGAAAGTAGACTTTTTTTTTTTTTTTTTGTGTGACTCTTATAGTGTTGCCATGATCTCAGACCTTTAGCAAATCACCAGGCTGCTTCGTAGGCCTCTCATCAGCGGTAGGAGCTGAGCGTGTGGTGGTGTCTCAACAGCGGAGTACGTTATTTAGCTGCAGTAGGAGTCGTTAGGTTCAGTGCATGGGCTCATCGGGGAGTGTTGCAGAGACATTGTGTATCACAGTATGTATTTAATGGCAATAATCATGTTTTCATGGAGATGGGCTGAGGAATTTTCCCCTAGTCTGGAAGTGTCCAAACTCAGCAGTCCTGCTCAGGGACCCGGACTCAGGATGGCTTCACCGATGGTCCAGCTTGGCTGGCTCGGCAGTGGGCGAGCGGGTGGCTCGGGGAGCACATCCCGGCTGGGGCAGAGCACGCCGGAGGAGGGGAGTGGGAGAGGATCCACGGAGCCAGGATGCTGGAACAAAAAACCAAGCAACTGTTTTACTCTTGGAAAAAAAAAATCCACAACTTGCTCAGTTGCCTTACCAGGATTTCATTATTGCGGATACCGGGCAAAGCAGTCACAAAACTGAAGTAACGGGAAGTAATTTTAATCGGGATATCAATATAAATAAATTGAGGGATTTTTTTTCCCAGTGTGCTTCCGCACTTGTTTTGAAAGGCTCTTTTCATTACTCTGACAATAGCTCTTGATGGTAGGCTCCCATCCTCTCACGCAGCATCCGCGGCGGTAGCACATGGTACGCGCCGACTGCTGACTGCACACCGCCATGTTCTGGTCCAGCAGCTTTGCAATTTCCCTCTTCTTATTATTTTTTAAAATTGTTAAGGGCAGCAGGTACACAGGCACACCAGTAGAAACACGGCCCCTTCAGAGAGAGCAGCGGGGAGACCTGACAACAATGTGGGGACGGGTGCCCCGTGTCCACCCTGCCACTGGCGCAGGGGACAGTGGGGTCTTCGGGCACGGCCGCTGTCGGACACACGGGCCACATCCATCTCAGGCGGCCAGTGAGCGTTTCTTTGATGCAGTCACAGGCTTTCACCTAGAAGAGAGGGGGCAGGAGGAGCCTTTCACGTTTCATGTAATCGAGGTGTCACAATGCATTAGCCTGGAGATGTAAAAGAACAACAATTGCATCTTAAACTGTGATAGTTAATTTATTATTGCAGAACTGAAAGGCAAAATGTAAGAAGCTGTTGGGTTTTTTTTTCCCCACCCTGTATAGATTGGTATAAAACAGATACATTAATCATTGTTTTTTTCCCCCACGGCTATAAAAATAGAAAGCTATCTAGACAAGAATTACAGGTCTTATGACAACTTATGCCCCTGAAAAACTTCACCAAATATTTCTAGCAGGAGTTGCTAATAAACTCAAACTGTATGAATGCTTGTTGTACTTCTGCTAATTGATGTTTTTACACAGTACCATACCTAATCCCTGCCTCTTAAACCAAATTTTATTAAAATTCCTTAGCAGTATGACGAGCAATAGTTAGCTTGGGCTTTTATCCATTTCGTATTCAAAAATCCCAAAGCATTTGCCATGCATCAAGTAGGCCTTGTAGGCAAGAGCTTTTATCCCCGCGCGACTGAAGGATGCACCGAGGTAACAAAACTTGGTGCAACTTAAATCACGTCGTACGTGAACAGGCAGCAAGCCTGGCAAGAAAACAGGCTTTCCTCCCAGCTCACACCCAACCCACGAGAGGCTTTTTGCTTTGAAACAGAGCCACGCAGAAAGCCTTATTTGTTTTTACATCTCTCCTCTTCCCTCCTGACCACACCTTGTTCCTGAAAGAAACAAAAATATCCCAGAAGCGACGGATTCCTTGGGAGAAAAGTACAAAGACTTTGCTCTGCTTCTCAGCTGTTTATATTTCAAACCTCTGAGGACGGTGTCAGCCCCACGGCTCCCACCCCGTGCCCGCTGCCGAGCGCCACGGCGTGCTCCCCAGCTCCGGTCGCAGCGGTGGCGCGGGCTCGGGGCCGATCTCCCGCTGGCACAGCAGGTCGTGGCGCTGCCCCTTGGGCGCGCGGGAAAATGATGTAAGTTGGGTGCTCTCTCTACAGCCCTAAATGCTGGCTTACGTGTGGGAAGGAGTTTGGCATATCTCAAGTACTTATCCCTTCTCCCGAAAAGCTGGGGACTGCATTTCCCCAGAGAGGGTGCTTGGAAGCATCACTCAGCCTCTGGCCATCCTACCTGTGTTTGCCTTCCCTGAGCACCCAAACAAGCACAGCCCAGATCAAATCACTGCAGTCACCTCCTTTTCATAGAATTGTAGAATGGTGTGAGTTGGAAGGCACCTTAAAGATCACCTAATTCCAACCCTACGCCATGGGGAGGGGACACCTCCCACTAGACCAGGTTGCTCCAAGCCCCGTCCAACCTGGCCCCTTACTATAAGCATCCAGACAACACTACAACATAACTAAAAGGAAAAAAAAAAAAAAAAGAAAAAAAAAAAAATGTTGTTAAGCCTAGAGAAGAGAAGGCTCCGAGGAGACCTTATAGCAGCCTTCCAGTATCTGAAAGTACAAGAAAGATGAAGAGGGACTTTTTACGAGGACAAGTAGGACAAGGGGTAATGGCTTCAAACTGGAAAAAGGGAGATTCTGATTAGGTATCAGGAAGAAACTCTTTACTGTGAGGGTGCTGAGACACGGGAACAGGTTGTCCAGAGAAGCTGTGGCTGCCCCATCCCTGGAGGTCTTCAAGGCCAGGTTAGACAGGGCTTGGAGCAACCTGGTCTCGTGGGAGGTGTCCCTGCCCATGGCAGAGGGGTTGGAATTAGATAATCTTTAAGGTCCCTTCCAACCCAAACTATTAAATGATTCTCTGAAAAAAACAAAACTAAAAGATGGTAGGTTCAGACTAGCTATATGGAAGAATTTTTTTACACTGAGGGTAATGAAACACTGGCCCAGGTTGCCCAGAGAGGGGGTAGATGCCCCATCCCTGCAAACATTCCAGGCCGGGTTGGAGGGGGCTCTGAGCAACTGCTCTAGTTGAAGATGTCCCTGCTCACCGCAGGGGGCTTGGACTAGCTGGCCTTTACAGGTCCCTTCCAGCTCAAGCCATTCTATGATTCTATGATAAAACCAGGTATATCCAACCAGCTCCTGCATAGCAGGCAACCACAACCCGTTAGCATCCAGGAATGCTTTGAAATGTTAGTGAATCATTTCCATGCCCAATGGATTATGCTACTAATCAAATCCGACATACGACTAGCCTGAATACCTAGGCCTTATTCGCAGCTGGAAATGTATCTGGCTCATATTCAAAAACAGCTTAATCAAGAGGTGGCCTTTAGATTAAAGACAAAGTAGAGGGTTTTTTCGAAATTTTCATTACTGGCTGTGGGTAACAGGAAACTGAAATATATTAGGAAAGTCTGCACAGCTACACAAGGTAAAAGGAGCTATTACACACTTCTGGAGGGTTTGGGATAAGAGTTAGCCCACGGACTACGCGTCAAAATCAGTCTAAAGGCTGCCTCACTTGTCTGCTAAAAACTGTGGTGTAAATTAGAGGTACTTTTGGAAGCAAATCTGGCAACTTTCTCCATAATGGAAGCTTTTCCAACATCAGGAAGCAAATAACTTCCGAAAAGGACAATTTGGGTTCTGTGTACATTGCAATTTTATAGGACTGCGGCAAAACAACTGCAGAACCCAAAGCGCCACGTTTCCTGATTCTCTCGATGTGGTTAGAGTTCAGTACAAAATGGGATACTAAATTAAATATAGCTATCACAGGCTGATCTTCCTCACTCAAATATATAGTTATACATGCATATACGTCCATGCCTAACCACACACATGTCCCCTGCGTGCACACCGATCCACCTACCTGCAGAAGAAAGATTTTTTGGGTACTCTGCCGTGACATTTATTGACTAAGTCCCAGGGGTATTGCACCTATTCTTTTTGGCATTACCCATGTAATGCGAGATATAAAATTCTCGGTAGATGTTCTAAGTTTGTATTTAATAGACCTGGAGGCTCTGAGTGCCTTTTCACAGATTGCGTTCCAGCTGTCTGCCGATATTTGAATGTGCAGGTCTTGGTCCCATGCTGTGCAAACAGGCAGCCTCCCACGCATTTTGTGTACCAGGAGTAATTTATGAGTCTATCTATAAAGGAAATAACAGTGCGTTAAGAAGGGGTTATGTAAAGCTCTGAGATTGAGAAGTAGCTCAGTTAACTCAGTACAACTTCCCAACATCACCGTTATGTTTCAGCTGATTTACAAATACGGGAGGCCTTCAGCTGGTGATTCATATTCCTTTTGAAGCAGACGGGGGGGGGGGGGGGGGAAACTATAATAACTGTCTCTACATAAATCTCATGTCACTGAAGGGCTCCTACCTTGAAACCTCATATTCATTAACCATCTTTCGCAAATACGAGTGTCTGAATTGAACTGCAAGTCCCAAGACACTGTGGGATATTTCGGTGCCAACCAAATAGAGGAAAAAAATAAAATAAGAGGCGCTGGCCATTTATTTTCAATCTCACGCCACAGGGATTTCTTCCAAATTGTCATTTAATGCAGATCCTACCGGCAGCATGTTGGAATCCACATCATAAAAGCCCAGGCGGAGCGCCCGGCACCCCTGTGAGGAGCAGTAGGGGGATGGCAGTGGGGCCATCCTGCCTGCCCCCGTGTCGGAGGGAAAGCCCCCACCACGCACAGGAATCCGGGCTGGGGGCCTCTGGTCAAGCAAAACAAAAATGTTGATTTTCAGCATTCTTTTTTTTTTTCTTTCTTTTTTTTTTTTTCACTCAGCAGAAGAAACCAGCCTGTAGGTATCAGAGACACCTGTTTCGAAGACCTGTCTGCAAACCATTTGAGTCCTGCTTTGCAAACCCAGCTAAGCAGATAACGGGGGCTGAACAACAAAACCTTTCCTAATTACCCAGCAGGTTGTATTTAGCAGCCTCGCATCACTTCTCGATTGCAAACAAGACACAAAATGCAAAAGTTGCAAGCCGCTCAGCTTCACAAGTTCAGCATTATTTATTTAATGTCCCTCAGAACATGAATATTTAAAGTGGAAAATGACCTCTAACCAGAAGAAAGTTATCAAAATCCATATGTGCCACCTCTCCACCCAGAGGGCGAGCTGAGTTTGGCTCGGGGTCAAAGAGAACCAGAGCAGAGGCTTCATCCTTCATCTCGGTAGCTGGCACCCCAGCCGTCATCCTTGTGGCACTGACCTACAAAAAGCATCTTTCTACAACTCTGCCTATAAACCACCGGTGCCTGTCATCGGCTTGTAGCTACTTACAGGTAGGAGGCTGCAGCCAGAGGTCCCATGCTTGAGGCTGATGCTCGGGCACGTCCCCACCACGCTGCAGACAAGGAGGTGGCCGGGTCTGAGGTTTCGGCAGACGGCCAGGCTACGCGGCCAGCCATTACAGCCATTATGGTGATCTGAAAGCTGTCCTGACCTGTCGGACGAAAGATTTTACTCCAAATGGTGGTTTTCAAAAACATTTCTCCCTGTCTTACCCCAAGCTAGTGGCAGCATCAAACCTCTCTGCTCTCCCAAAAACAGTTGGGTTTGGTTTTTTTTTAAAATCTCTCCCAGCTATCTTGAAACTATTACTAACATGTTATGTACCCTTTTTCTGAGCATTTCTGCCAAAAATAGTGACAAAGGTTAAACCAAAACACTGACAATTCTCCCTGAAACCCACCACTTGGTTTGATTTGAAGATTCCAAGACAAAGCCAACTGCGGGCATGGCATTTTTTTCCACGTTTCTCAGCCAACAACATCACTGGCCTTGAGGGATTTCTCGGAGACCCACAGAGATGGCTGTTGCAGTGGGGCCAGCCCCAGCCCCCTGCAGCCGTGGCTGCACCATGGAGCCAGGAGCACCGGCACCACCGCTTGCATGGGACCGCGTCATCGCCACCGTCACACAGACAGGCGATGTCAGGCAAATGGATCCACGTCGATCAGGCTCATCTGGAAATTAGAGATGATAATATTTTCCTACCTTACAAGCCCATTAGAGGAGATCTTCATTAACGCCGGGGAAGGCAATCAGAACATCACCATGATGAGCGCCATAAAAAGCTGTCCGTGAAATGTGTCAGTCAGCCAGCCAGCCAGCCAGCCTCAGCAGAGCCCTACTCTCTCCCCTCCTGTCATGCAAGTGAGACAGCCCAAATTTAAAAGCCAATTAACTGTCTGCCATTTTTTCCTCTGGTATTTTAGCCACTGGGACTCAAGCTTTGCCAACTGTTAGCACCTAATGTTGCAACCAGCACATTTCAGCTTCAGCCTGTGAGATTTCTGGCATTTCGCTTAAAAAGATGCTGCGTTCCTAAAAAAAGTGCTTTTTGCAATGGAAGCTTCTCATGAAAAACGATTCACACCCGTTTTTCACCAAACTGTGTTGAAAGCAAAAAAAAAAAAAANAAAAAAAAAAAAAAAAAAAAAAAAAAAAAAAGCCAAGGAGAAAGCAGCAAGCAAGCAGCGCTGGAAAACTGCCTGGGGCGATGAGGCCCTGGCGGGTGGCACGGTAGTGGGATCTGCTTTGGTGCCTGGTTTGTAGAGCTGAGACCTTCACGAGTTTCTCCATCTGGCCAGGAAGAGCTAAAATCAGCAAGTGACAAGGCTACACAAAATCTTCCCCTCTGGGAGGTGAATCCATCGCTGTTTGGTGCAGGGACACTTGTGCCACCCAACAGAGCAGCTGGACCAGCACCAGGCTGGGCTCTGGGGTGGCTCTTCCATTCTGGGTTCACCAGGTTCCTGCAGCTCCTCCAGGAAAGAAGTACTTTCCCAAATGCGTTATTCACCTTAACGACCGAAATCCCAGCTCTGCCAAGCTGTCGGTTTTTTGCAAGCAGCCCCAGCACCCTGCCCTCCTCCACACACCGACAGCTCAGGATAGAAAGCAGATTTCTGGGTGCAGTCTGACACCGGGCCAACCTGAAAGTTGGAAATCAAAGAAGACGAGAAGTAGATTCATTATAGACTAATTAATCCAGCAAAAGACTCCTGGACAAAGGTTGGTGACATTCACTTCAGGATCATTTATGAAATAAATAGGAGGATTCACAGAAGAAAAAAACCACAGTTGGGAAAAAGATTATTTTTGAAGCATAAATATAGCTCGTTTCTAGACCCCCTCCTCCACATATCAATTAATGAAGCAAATCATCTGTCTGAATCAAAGATGTGGGAGAAAAACATAGTTATCTATTTGAACTACAAAAAAATTAAAGGATTTAAAATGAAACATATAATTAGCCTGTAGGACTCTCTGCTGTAGGTTATTGAGGAAAAAAAAAAAAACAAAAAAAAAACCAAACCCAACCCTTACTAACTTTCAGAAAAGGACTTGACAGCTACAAGAATAGCTTCTGCTGTTCTACAGAAGAGGGGGGAGCGTTCATCGTCTAGAGACAGCAAGGTCCAGCCAGAGCCCAGCTCCAGGCTACAGGGTTTGTAATTCTGCCCCCACACAGGCACCAACCCTTATCACATTTTTCCCAGGTTTGTGTTCTTTTATTGGTTTTAATTTTATTTTTTTTTAAAATGTACTTACGCGTGCAGGAGCACCTCCCTGCCCGCCCTGCAGCACACCACGGTCCCAGCCCCTCGCTGGGGTGGCTCTCTGCGTACTCACAGGAGCCACCTGACTTTCCCTGGACCGTCAGGGAAATTAGGAGGGCAACAGACAGCAGCCAACGAAACCCGTTGTATGCTGGAGCCTGCGCTGATGCGAGGTGGTGATTGCAACCGCTGAACCTCCACCACGGATGCCGGCTCTCCGTCCCCCGGTATCATGCAATCAACAGATCGCTGGAGCTCGATACCCAGTGGCTGAGGGGTTTCATCCACCGGTGTTTGTGCTCCTCTGATTGAAGGCAGGCGAGAAGCACTACACATGGCGATTGTCATCAGCCCCCGGTGCTGCAGGACACGTAGCTGATGAACACCAGCTGGCAGCGGGAGGACGCGCTCCCACCAATTAGCTGCATGATGATGCTCTGCAATCTCCTCCGAAGCATCTGGCACGGGCCACTGGCGGAGCCGGCTACGGGATGAATCAGCGCTCTGTTGCGCTGTGGCAACTCTTACGTTATTAAAGTTGAGATTGAAACGCGGAGTTCAATGTCAAATCTACAAGCCCAGCCAAAGACTCAGCAGATCATAGAATCATAGAATGGTTAGAGTTGGAAGGGACCTTAAAGATCATCAGGTTCCAACCCCCCTGCCATGGGCAGGGAATGCCGCATATATAAACGCATACAAGGGTTAGTATTTCTCTGGATACGGCCGACACTAGCTTTCACGCACAAATTGCAAGAGCATCCCTTAGCGGGCACCTTTTTTTTCCAGAGATTATCACTTGCATAAACACGAAATACCTGCGGGCCACATCTGAAAATCCCTCTCTCCCATTTCTATTTATTGGCGAGTGCAGTAGCTGGGCGAGACCCCCGGCAGGACGGGCGCTACTTCTCTTCCACCAAGACCTGGAGCCGTGCCCGACCTTAAGCGTGTTTGTGCTGCTGCCACTTGCGTCAACGCAGAAGCAAGTGCAAAACGCCGTCGTAGGGAACTGGAAGCGTTTTCATGCACTCTCGTACTGCTGAAAGCCGCTGCAGAGAGAAAACTCCTGCTCGGTGCCCGCTGGTGAAGTTTTCTGAAACAGGCAGGTCTTGGCACCATCCTGTCATCCTCCAAGAAGTGGCCCTCTGACATCGCCAGAGGTAGAGCGGAGGTTTCACCTCGGCTCAGTTAAAAATTTATGAGTCACTTGATCACGATCATAAAAAAAAAAAAAAGTGAACAGAAAATTATTCCCTCACAAATAAGATCACTTTGACTAAGTTACTTGCTTCCCTTCAGAGGAGATTTAAGCTTTTCCTCTCTTCCTCTGCAATCTGGCTCCCTTTTGAAGTTAAAAGAAAGGAAGGTTCGGGGGCTTTTTTATTTAAGAAGAAAAAAACCCTTTCTCCTCTTTGAAAATATTTTTCTTAGACAATTGCTGTCTCAAATTTTAACAAATACTCACTAATTTGCACCTTGTTCAAAAGCCAAACGGTAACTTTGATTTTTTTTTTTTTTTTTTT
>VZSF01010865.1:5478-75827 GCA_013398295.1 Chionis minor | reverse complement strand
TTTTTTTTTTTTTTTTTTTGCCTACTGAATGTTACTCTGCCTTTCTTTGTCTTAGTGGCAGAAGGGGGAGTCTTAAAGAAATCAAACTACCAGCTCCATTCCAGATTTGCTCAATTTGTTATATAATTTCTTAAAAGGAGCCATAAGGCCACTTGGAGGAAAAAAAAAAAAATACTCTTTTAGAAAGAAGAAAGAAAATAGGTTTTTTTTTTCACCTGTCTTCTTGTAGATGAAGTAGACGAGACTAAAAAAGGCGTTTCATTTGAAACATTGTATTCAGGCCCAAAAAGGAAAAAAGCCAACAAGGTGTCCCTGCTAGGAATTTCATTCGCAGGGACCAGACAGAGGAAACCAAGAGAGTTTCTCCAAGGACAAAGAGAAAGGAAGTTTTGAAAAAGACGAGCTCCATTTGAAAGATTTTTTTTTTTTTTTTCCCTTCCCCAGCTGTATGTGAAGAGTTGTGGGGGTTTTGTTTTCCCGAGGAGGAGAATTTGGGTTCTGTGTGTTTCGGGTACGACGGGAGCGTGAGCGATGGGCAGGACTGGGAGCAGGCTGTGGATACGATTCCCTGCCGAGGCTGCCTTGGAAATAGGGAAGGGCTTTAACGAGGGAGCAGTATTTTAGGAACCAGGTACTCAGGGCTGCTCTGGGTTGGTTGCTCCAGCAACAAGGAGCTCATCCGAGCGGCCAGCGAGATTTCCCCCGCGAGGACAACCCCGCCAGGATCTCACAGCCATGGGAAAATGGGGTGGCCAAAGCCACGGGGAGCAGAGGGGCTCAGCGCGCCTCGCTCCTCTTGCACGCGAGGGTGCTGCGGCACGGCTGGGGGCAGCCCCGTCCTCGCAGCGCTCGGGGACCTGTGTCTCCTTACAGCCATCCCGTCGGGAGAGGCCAGCCAGTCCTCTCGCTTCCCCGGGACCGTGGGCAAGAGTCGGTCCTGTGGACGGATTAATACGTCAGATTCTTTCCATCTCCTGCCGTGCACACGCACCAGCGTGCGCCACTCATGCATATGCATGCCCACAGGGGGAAGCATAACGAAATGCATCCAGCCTGTCCTTTCCCAGAGGGAGCAGATCATCCCGCGGCGGCTTGTGATGGAGCACGTGAACCAGCTACCCCACGCCACCACCAAGCCACGCCGATGGGCACACCACATCCATCTTTTCCAGTCTCCTCCTCCGAGGTGGGCTGATACACCTCATCCTCATGACCCAACCGCATCCAGCTCCCCGCGGTGCCGCTGCTGGAGAGAAGGCCCCCAGGCTGCTGCGCGCACGGCGAGCATCACTCGGGGCTGCGGGGGCCTTCAGACCAGAGGAGAAAGGCGAAGGCAGCAAGAAAACAAAGCGAGAGCAAGAGGTCATGAAAGTTAAAGGTGGTTCTGGGGCAGACAGACTGTTTTTCACACCAGGCGCTGGAGCTGGGCAGGGGTGAAGAAGACTAAATGGCTCCGCGGAGGAAAAAACAGCCTCTGGTTTGTTGTTATTTATCAGTTTATGGGCACTCGGTTGTGCTGTGGTGGGTGTGTTTGCACATTCCTAATCAGCTAAACAGTTTGTATGTAGCCCTGGAAGAATGGCAAATTAACCCAGGATTCCGGGGCGGGAGACATTTTGTACTGAAAAGATGCGTTTGGTGGCAGACTCGCAGGCTCCCTCCTGGATCACACATTTGCATCCAGGATGTTTTCTCTCCAATATAAAGCCAGTGAAAACAAAACCAAACAGCCAAACACCCTTTCCAACAAAAATAAATGGAGCTTAAGCATCAAAACATATCTGCGCATTTCTGCTATTTGCTTATAAAGAATAAGAACAAAAGTCAAAGCCTTCAATAGTGGACTTTCAGGTCTTTTCAGCTCAGAACAGCATTTCATTTAGAAGTTTCCTCCAATGTTTTGAATGCTTTCACGTGAAAATCAAAGCAAAATTAACCCGAACGGCATTTTCCTTTTTCTCTTTTCATTTCTCTTTCCATCAAAAATCCCCTCCGAGACTGCCCCCACCAGCTCTCGGCTCTCCTGGGAGCTGAGGAGGCGGCTCTGCTCAAGGACACGGAGCCAAGACCAAGGAGTTTCTGCCTCAACCACATCACCTCAACTCAGACGCTGCATGAAACACCGTGGCACGGCCAGCACTGGGGCCGACCTGCCCCTACCTGTCCGGGTGCGCCTCCGGTTCTCTCCGGCGCTGAAGAAGATTGACGGCCTTTTCTTCCGGCATGCCTCCAGCTGCATCTTCCTGCTGAGGCCACACGGTAAAGCACCCACCAGCAGCAAGCCAAGGAACACGTGCATCCAGCCAAACTCTTTCATGAATAGCAATAATGCCGTGCAAATGAAAAAGCATTCTGCATTAATGCAGCTTTGCCACGATGCTATTACGATAAAGATAACGGACATGAACAAGTTAGCACTGCATTAGGGAGCATCCTGCTTCATTAGCGGCCGCCCTGTCCCTCATGCAATCATTAAAGGTGCACTACAAAGCTACAGAGGTGTGAGGGGGACAGGGACGGGGTGAGCGGGGCAGAGCATCGTTCCAGGGACCTGTTTCAGCTCCTTCAAGATGCATGGCAGGGTCAACACTGTTTGCTCTTTCCTCCCTGTAACTCTTTCCCTGCTTGGTTTTCGCAGATTAGAAAACCAGATTTTAGCTTTGCTAGCCCAGATTGTTCCTGCCTCCTCCCCAGCCATACGAAAAGCCACAGGAGGGTGTTTATGTGAGGAAATCTTTGCAGACAATCCCCTGCTCGGTCCCTGCGGAGCACCGGGTTTGTTCTTTCCTGGCTCCGTGCAGCAGAAAAGCTGCTTTCAAACCTCCCTCATGCGGAGACAGCTGTGCGATCCCCAGCTGGGATGAGGCCACTCCTGCCGGAGCTGGGACGAGGACATGCCTTGCATTGCCCCCACCCTGGGCATGTCCCAGCCCCGCGTTTGGCGGCACATGGGATTCCCACGGTCCCACACCCCCTCGGGGGGCGGCACCTTGGGGCTGCCCCACTCTCTCTCCGGCACATGGGACGGATTCCTGCCCAGCAGCTTGGCGAGGCAGGCAAACATCTCCTCGACATGGAGACTTTTCTGCAGTTGTTCTTTTTTCTTACCTTTTTGGTAATAAGCCAGGAGAGGCAGAAGCGGAGGTCTCTCCCTCCTCGCTGCCAGCAGCCTTGTGCTCCCAGGTAGGAGCGGTTCCCACAGCCCCTCTCTGCAACTAATTGCCCGAGCTGCTTCCCCAGCACCCAGTGGAGAGGAAAATATCATTATTGCTTTCAAAATGAGATTGTGGAGGAAATATACAATGAGTCCAAACCAGTAATTGGATTTCCCAGGGCTGGAGGGGCCCTTTGCTGCCAGCTCCAGCTCCTCATCCATGGCCGGCTCTTCCGGGCAAACAGCACGTCAGTAGGCAGGGCGCTACGGCTCACTGTAGGGCAGGGGAAAGATGTGCCAACGGTGCTACCATGTCTGTGGAAAAGAGGGCGAAAGTCACAGCAATAGCCACCACGACTGTTTTCTGCAGCCCCAGGGTCTGGCCGCAGGGAGCGGACCCCTGAGGACGCCTCTCCTGGGCAGGGCTGGCCTCACCGCCTCCACTTCTAGTCCAAAGGCTGAGCGAAAGCCCCGCGACACCTCGTCCTGCGCTGGCACAGGACAACTCACGTGCCGGCGAGCCGCCCCGGCAGGTCCCCGCCGCGATGCGCCGCCGGTTTCGCCCCAGCAGCTGCTGCAGCCCTGAGCCCCTGCGGCTTGTTTGGTTTGAAGCTGTTGTGTTTGTTTTCTTTCACCGTTAACTTTCAAGTATGAATGTGCAGGCTGGGGGAAGTGTTCCTAATGCCCCATATGTTTCCCCTCAGGAGCAGAGCTATTCCTTCCTATGCTTTAGACTTTTAAGATGCTGTTATCTCTTTTTTTTTCTCTCCCGGTTGCTGCAGAGCCAGGAGCCGGGCTCGGGGAGCTGCCGATCATCCCCTGCCCTGGACACACGGCTCCTGTCCCCCGGCCTCGTGCTGCACCTGTGAGCTGGAGTGCCTCCTTCCAGTGGCTGTAATGAAACGCTTCGAACATAAAAATGAAAAGAGAAAGGAAAAGGATGTCCCGTTCCCTCTTCTGACACATACACATGCACGCACACACTCCTGCAGACTTCTCCTTCACCTGGTATATCAAATGGCCGTGTCTTTTTGAAGTTACCATGGCAGTGAGAGCAGAGGAACAGCACAACTCGCAGAGGAGGAGAGAGCAAGGAAAAAACACCGGCACAGGGATGGGGAGGAGAGGAAAGGGCCGAGAAGATCCTCTGATGTCTGCAAGATGTGATGCAGGAAAGGCTTTCCCACCGGAGAAATTAAAATAAGCAAATAAATATCCAACCATGAGAGGGCAGACAAAAAGTAAAGAAAAGAGAGATCTAAGAGCAGAGCTGGGTAAAGGACAAAGGGAGAAGCAAAGCTGAGACAGAAATTCAACTAATTGGAGAACAAGGGGTGTACAGAAAGAGAAACAGAGGACGGTGAAAGATGATTTGGCATCAAAATCTAGAACGAGACTCATTCCAGGAAGCAGCAGGTTTGAAGACAAAACATGCAAAAATGCTGGTGACGGACCATTTCCGAGCCACCGGCTCAGCCGTCGGCGGGGGCTCTGCAGCCGAGGGACATCCCGCAGAGGTCAGCCCAACTCCAGCTCCAATGCCCGGACCCATCGGACATCCCGGGGCTTGCTTGAAACGAGCAGCTCAGGACAAGGCTTGAGCTCACGGGTGCTCGGTGTCAGGAGAGCTCAGCCCAGCACGGCGGGTGCTCCCTGCAAAGCCAGGCTTCACCCACACAGCCGGTACGTCCTCACCGCGCGTTTGTGTGTCGCAGCATGTAGGGAAATGGCGGATGCTTCAGAAACCTCGTGCAGAGAAACAGCACAGGGGAAGGAGGGACAACTTTATCGAAGGCCAGAGGCTGTTCCTGGCTGCAGGCAGTCGCGCTGCACCGCTCCGTCTCCTCCCTGCATCACGAGGATGCCCGTTCTCGGTTCCGAGCCCTGTCCTTGCTGCACGAGCGTCGCGCTGAGCCTTCCCTCTGCACCCCAGTAATGTGATCCCGGCTGCTCGCTTAGAGCCTGTCACCAGCCTAAGAGTCCCTTGCACAGCTGGTTGGGAAAGCACCACTGACCTGTCTTCCAGCCAAGATTAGATATCTCCTAGTGCAGATCTAATCTAACCCAGCAACAAGGACCTGACATTTCCCTCTTGGGCTATTCCACAGATTTCATTGCCAGAAAGTCATTTAAAGCATCCCATTTTTCTCAGCGTGAGTCTGTACTCCCAGTAGAGCCATGCTAAATAATTCTTTTTTGCTCTGGAAGTTTAAAATCTTCACATGTCATTTTGGTGTTGTACCTTATTTAAAATGGTTGACATTTCTTCAATTCTAGGCTTACCTGGAAGGGTGCTAAGCAGAAGACCAAGAGACTGGAAAACTTTGCAAAGCGAAAATCGTACAGAACAGGAATGTAGGATGAAAACAGCATCCCACTCATATTTAAATACCGGCATCCAGAGTGAGCAGGATTATGATTGCTTGGCCTGAAACAAATGGTTCCACTTCTACTGCCGCTAATACCATTAAATAACCAAGAGAGCGAATGTTGCTGATTAGAAAATAGCACGGAATGTTTGTGAGCACTAAGCAACTTTGCAGAAATGTTAACTTTCAGACCTAAAAAACCCCTTGACAGTGTCCCCGTGAAGTTATTTCGGGTGAGGCTCTGCATACCGGGGCTGTCCCTTCGCATTAGGCTTGATCCCTGCTCACCGTGCGCGTGCACAGCAGAGTGCACCCTTAATGCTCTGCAATTACACGACAGGCAAAGCAACTTATTGGTGCTCTTCATGTTAATGTCCCGATATTTTTCATATTTATGATACCTAATTACGTTTGCTCCTGATAGTGATGTAATGTTTAGGTACTGAAGATTGAGAAGCGCGCTCTAATGTTAATATATTTACATTATTAAAAAGTAATACATTACATAGGCAGTCTGCTGTGTAGGGCTGGATTTCTAGATGAGCTCTCAAGGCAAATCCATTATCTTCTCCCTCCTCCTGTCCCCTGTACAGATTCTGATAACTAGGATTGACTGGCAGTGTTTAAAGCGACTGCAGCTGGTATCATGGTGCCAAAAGGGAAAAGGTATCTTACACATGCATGAAATTAAATAGGCCCAGGGGTCTCAAAGGACCACACTGCATTACCAGGCAGAGGAATTCAAGACATTAGCTCAGGAGATCAGCATTGCAAAAATGGGGGGGGGGCGGGAATCCACAAAAAAATCCAACCCTTAAGAGGGCTAGAGAAAGGCGGTCTCCCCTGTGCGGTGCCATCAGAGGTGCTCTCTGTGAAAGTCCATTAGCTGGAAGAGAAGTCTCCGCAAGTCCCTCTGGTTTCAGACCACCTTTTCCCCTCTGGACAGGGAATTGCACATGGCTGATGGTCACCACGGCACACTGCAGAGCCCATTACCCTCTTCCGATGAGGAGAAACGGTATATTTATAGGAGAGGATGAGTTGTTATATTCCCTAAGGATCACCTGCTGGGATGGGCACATTCCCTTTGGGACTGCATCCTTCCCCAACGCTTCCTCACTGATCACATCGTCAGAAGTTCACCAAAGAAGCCAAGACCCGGGCTGATGCTTCATACATTTTTTAGACACACCTCAAAGTAGCTAACTCGAAGCTAAAATGCGTTATTCAGTATTACATGTCTAGTCGACTCAAGAAAGATGTCAACTGCAAGTGAAAATGGGGGGGACGGGAGGCAGAAGCTGTGGTTAGCCTTCCACTGGGGAGATGCGCAAACCCAGCAGGCGCTGAGCATCTTCATCTTCTGCTGTGATCTGTGAGAATGGGGAACGATCCCCACTTCCCTTTTAAAGGCAACGCCTCAAACGCTGGCTCTGCATCAAAAACCCTAAAGAGCCCTTCTGTCATAGCGAAAATGAGTCATAAACACCCAAGAGGAGGCAAAGATGTCCAGCACTAACGGCGCTGAAGGATGTATTGAGGGAGCGGCCTCTTCAAGATTAGTTTACAAATTCCTAATAAATGACAAATCGTGGTGCTTTAATGAACGGCGGCTGTAGCAGCGCTGCAGCCACTGCGCTCTCAAGGCTTGAGTGATCGACACTGAAGAAGGAAAAAGACAAGTCTAGGGCACCCAAGCCTGGCTAATAAACACTAGATAATAAAAAATGCATCCTTATCGACTACAGCAAGGTCTACCTGATCACCCATGACCTACTTATACACTACAGTCTGTCACCTATATGTGCTGCCAGCCACACATTAAAAAACCTACCACATGGGGCACACACACTGCAAGGGACGCCCAGCAGCAGTGCCCACCAGGGAGGACAGGCACTTTTGCCAATGTTAGACCCTGGAGAAATTAATTAGATCGATTCGATGACGCGGAGATGAGCAGGTAGACCTCCAGCACCTGCATCAGTGTAGGCATTTCCATTCAGTACAACGTGCTCGCGCCTTTCAAAAGGAAAATATATGAAATTAGGTCTTCCTGGCTATTTCTACTCCTTTGGATGTAATTTCTCTCTCCTTAGAGTGATGTGTGCTTACACCGAGGAATTGGAAATGACTCCTGAGTCAGTAATAGTGGCAGGGAGGATGGGGGGGCGGGGAGGGAGGTTGCTTGCAAGTCAGAACTCATCTGCATCGACTGAGAAGTTGTAAAGCAGCTTCTGTGATTTCTACCCAAATTAAGCCTGGCACAAAGGAGGATTCTCAACCTCTTCCTTTAATGAGCACAGAGCTATAAGGACAATTACACTGAATGAAATAAAATTAATTAACGCACACATTTGGGGACTAAAAATGCTTATTATCTAATATGTATGAATTTGACCTAGCTTAAAGTTAATGACAGAGCCAGAATGTACACGGCATTCAGGTTATATAAAACTGAAATAAACACGGTGCAAAGAGAGATGCTGCTGATCCCTTTAATATCAGTACTGCGAGAGCTAGGAAGAGTGGATGAAAGCATGTGCTGTACATAATTTTCATAGAAATTTGCTTCGGTTGAGCTTGTACTTTACATGTGTTTTAACAACTGAACTTACTGGCAGGCGTGAGCTTGGCAAAGTGAATATTAGGTAATACTTCTACGAATATTTTCTGGGGCTGAAAGTCTCTTTTGGAAAAAGACTTGCACAATGCAGCACTTCGCTTTCCGGGATGCCAATAGCACTTACGTAATTGATTGAGTTTGTGGTTGTCTGCGTCCTGGAGGTTCAGCCAGGATGCCTGCTTTAAATGCTTGATCAGGAATTTTTATTCTGGGAGGATTCTTTTAAGGAGAAGCATCCATCCAACCTGAGAACAGAAGTATGCCATGTGGCCTACTGATCCAATTAAACTGACCAATACACTTAAAATCCAGCATCAAGACGCAGGCAATTAATTAATCACTTGCATGCAGTCGACAGGCCACAAATTATTCATCCAACTTATCTAGCAAGAAATAACTAAATTATAAGGAAATTCAAGAACATCGTAAATTGTTTGTGGATTACAGCAAGGCAAAGCTTGTTAAATAACTCACTCGAAATTACTTGCACCATTTTGTGTATGACAGTATAATTTTGGTGTGTAAGAACTTCTTGGGTGATGTTAAAGGGCAAACCTCTCTGGATCGTGGCTGTGAATTCCCACTTGGCATCTCAGGAACTCCTGCTCAGCATGCTTCTCTCACTAGAAAAATGTACAAATGTGTAGTTTTACTCATCGGTCCAAAAAATGAGTGTAATGGAGGTAAGGCACCTTTGTGCTTTCTGATAATATGAAGGAAAAAAAACCTTTGCAGGCTAGAGCTACGAACCATGCCCGCTGGAAACCTTTAGGTCTATGCTTGGAGAACGCTACCGAAAAACACCCAAGGATAAACCCAAACGATAAAAGTAAATCCTCAGATCATTGTGTTTCGGACAGAAGATCTGTGCCTAATTATAGTGCCCATTTCCCGAGCCAAGGCAAGGCTGTTTTCTGCAGCGATGCACGCATGGGGCGTTCCAGCGCTTCCCCCGCTCTTACAGGCGCCGGGGAGGGAGGAGAACTGGATGCACATGGTTCAACAGGATTTGGACCAAGGAAGGCTGAAACTTGGCATGTCTCATGAATCCCAGCAGTCTCCTACATACACAAATCCAAATAAACTCTATATGAAAGGAGCGAAAGAAAATCTTGCATGCATGTCTGCAGGACCCACCTGAGCACAGAACGGGAGGGCAATGCCGAAAGGATAAAATGAAGAGCTAACTTGCCATCCCTCTGCAGACGCCGTTGCTAAGAACACCCTTGGGAGCAGATTTCCCGGGGGCGGCAATGCCGAGGACAGGGAAAGGAGCGCGAGCGACTCTCGGTCCCTGCCTGTGGGTTCCCAGCTGGGGTTTGCCAGGCAGGAGGGGCTCCATGCAGACCCCAAACGCACCAGGGGTGCGGAGTCAGTGCATGGGGGCAAAGCCGGGGAGAAAGCCTTTCCCCGTGGCTGCGATGTGTTGAGGCAGCTCTAGGGACAGAAGAGTTGTCCCCGCAGCACTGGTGACAGGGACAGGCAATAAAGAAAGGATGAAGACATGCAATTCCTCAGTCAGAAAGCCATGGATAAGAGTTTTCTGAACTAAGCCACAGGTTTATATACGTAACCCCATTTTTCTGCAGTGAAAACTCCCATATATAACTCCCATGTAATTCTTTATTCACTTTTATAATCCCCTTTTTCTTCTGGGAAGATTTCCTCCACTCCATCTGCCCCCAGATCCATGTCAGGATATAGGCATGATTTATTCCTAAGGGAAAAAGCCTGCTAGCACTCCTCCCAGCTGCTCTGAAGCAGTCCCTTAACCCTGCAGAGGAAGGACCCTTTCCTAGTCATGTTATTACCATTCCCTACTACTTGCATGTCATTTTTCTTTTTTTCTTCTGCAGTGAATTCTGCTTCAACACCCACATGTCTGCCATTGAAGCCAATCAGCAGGATTGACTCAGGTAAGTTCTTTTATTAGGTACTGATTTCTTTGTGTCTGATGTCTTTATCCAGACTCCTTTGAAAATCCCATTTTGGCTGAGCATATTGAAGCAAATGCCTCTCTCACTCTCTTTCATTAGCAATTTTAGGGCAGCACTGGCAGGTTTTTCACTCCTCTCTCTTGAACTCGCGGAAAAAAAAGAAAAGCTGCAGTGGTTTTATCTCTTTTCACTGTCTCCTGAGGATGTCCTGCCAACACTCCCCCACCTCCAAAATCGGACGGGAAAATGTAGGTCTTCAGTAGTCTGATGGGCTGAGATTTGGAAGCAACAACATTTCACGACACTGGCTTTTCTCATTTCCTCAGACTAGAATTAGTTCTGCCACCAACATTTTGCCCAGGGCCCCCAACCCCAGGAGTGCTCACAGTGTGTCAAATTATTATGCTCCAATGAGGATGTTCCTAGCAGAACTCTAACGCGTCTGGCACGGATTCATGTTATATCTAGGTTTTGACATTGGGCTTGCTCCTATAGAAGTCAATGTCAAAATTCCCTGCGAGTATTGGAGCACAAGGATCAGGCCCGCTCCTCTGATTTATGCAAGCTATTTTCATATGATAGCGATTTGGATGCAGTATTATAAAGTCTGGAATTAATCTGCATTCTAACACTTCAAAAAAAACAGCAAAAATAAATAAATATCCCAAATTAACATCCTCCTTAACCTTTATTTTTATCAAGTGTACTAAATCAACTGAAGAATAATTGCTCTGAGGACTATGCCAAATGAGTGCACATTTAGTTTACGTATTCCCTAATGTAACATGAATTGATGAACTTTCTGAGATACACATGATATAAATGATCATGATGTGCCATTCTTAATTTCTTTCAATTGTCTCTGCAAAAAACACTTTGCTCTTAAGATGAAAAGTGTGTTACGTGCGTACCGGGCCCACAGGAGGGAAGGAAACACACTTATAGGCATTTGCCCTTTTGGCAAGAAGAGAAACTATTCTAAATAAAAAGGTCAAAGTCTTGCTGTATAGTGACTGGCTGGGACTCGGATTGCTGCACGGGGCATGAGCCGGTGACGTCCCACTATGTCTGATTGGTATTTGTTGCTCAACGAATACTGGGCTGTAAATGCCTGCATGTGCTACACTCTGTCTCCTGCAGGTGCAAGCACCTCCATGAGAGTGAAGACCTCACAAGGACCTTCTCTTCTTCTCCTGCTGACCACTGTCAGAGGCTCTCTGTGGCATCGCCTGACTGCAACATGCCATTACCAGATGTTTTCCATACCCTACAAGCCGCCCAACCTTGTACGACCTTGGGCATGTCTTCTCTGGTCCTCAGTTTGCCATCTGTTAACTGGGGCATAATAATGTGTTACAGGTTTTAAAGCCAAATAGGATAAGCAATCATCTGAGTTGGAGTGACGTATAATAGAGGCCACTGGACTTCCCTGAATTCTCTTCCGAACAATAGCAAACCTCTTAGAAAACGTATCCTGCTTTGACTTGCTCATAGCTAGACTCTGAGGATCTAAAGGAAATGTGGTAAACGGTGCCAACGTTAATTACCATCACAGATAGATACATCTGGGTTTTGGCTCCCTGCATGGACTCCCACACTTTGCTGAGCAGAAGAGTCCAACAAAAAGGTTTGCGCCTCAGATAGATATAGACCATGAGCAAATCACACCTTACCTTTCCTGTTATGGCACTGAATTATAATAGTAACATGTTATAATAGTAATATTTATCAAATGTTCCTGTCTCTGCCTTCAACCATATGGTTCCTTCCCAGATCTTGCCAAACGCCACTCGGCGGATTGCGCACCAAAGTGGGGATGCCAGCGCTGAGCTCGCTCTTCCCCTTCCCTCTCCTCCGCACACATCCCCCCGGCTCGCCGGCAAAAAGGGGGCCGTGTCTCCATTAACCTTGATAGGCGCTCCTGCAGTGCAAATAATAATGCTGGTGGTGATCACAGAGCTCGCTGCCTAGGGAGAGACTTTTCTTCTCTGACACCTGTGAGGAATCTGGAGCCATTAGCCATTTCACTCCAATACTAATGATGCTCCCTTCAGTCATTATCACTTTTTTTTTTTTGATAAAACCCTACAGTAAAGCTGAATCTAACAGGTCATTAAAAGCCCAAGGAAGCCCTGACTGACTTGATCCCGATTGTTCCTTATGTCTGACAAGATTTTCCCTATTGAGCATTTGACTTGCATTTTGTGTTGCCTCATTAAACTGTGCTAGACCTTAATCAAGGTCAAACGGGGGCAAATTTGCGTTCCCAGAATCCAAACAGCTTTTGCCGGGGTGCTGATCTACAGCTTGTGCTGTTGCATGAGTTCTCCGTGCAGATGGAGCTCTGCGGATTTCCTGAACGTGGGGCATTACCTGCGCCCCATGGGGCCTGTGGAAAAACCAGGACCCATGGTTGTTTATACTTCATTAAAGTCTTATTCAAATCTTTCCCCAATGCCTCTTGAAGTGAAATGCCCGGACAAGGAGATCAGTGAAGAAAGAACGCTGTGTCACAGCATGAATAAAACATATTCTAATTTTATCAACACCTAGAGTCCCGGTCTTTAAAAACCTGAGGTATTTTTTCCCTTTATAAGGTATATGATGAACAGCCGATTACATTTTTGATGTCTTTTAATGATCATAATTAAGTATGATCCATCATTGTAATTTCACCACTAAATCAAGGTAGATCACCATAACAGTCATGATAAATCATGCTCTTTGCACAACTATTCCCCAGGATGAACCAGAAAATGAAGTTAAAGGACTTCAGAACCTCTCTGCTCCGTCAGCAGGATACTTAGCAGCAAGCACATCCCGCTGGCACGAACACGACGCAATGAGTGGAACCACTCATCTCCCCTCAGATCCACGGGCTTGCATGGCTCCCATCAAGAGCTGTGCCTCTGGCCCTGCTTTCCTACATCTGAGGAACTTAATTCTCGGTCATCCCTTCTGTTTATTTCCTCCCTGGAAGCCCAGGTTCACCGTTTCTTATTTAAAGGAAGACGGTATCTGAAAAAACCAGCTCCTTACATTATTCCCTCTGCAAACCCCCACAGAATAAATAGAATAAACAGAACACTTTTTAAAGAATATGAATGATTGTACAGTCACGCCAGCCATGACTAAAGCCAAAGCCCTTGCCATCGGAGGTCAGGTAAGACCCCTTGGCGCTATCCGTATTTATCAACACTCTAAATTAGTCTGTAAGGAAGTTTACGATGGGGCAATATATCCTCTCCGGGGCCATTAAGGCTCCCATATCACTTCTGACATCTCATCATACGTTGCTTAAGGGCAAAAATCTTGATAGTACTAGGAAGATGGATTTGCTTCCGCCAAATTCAAATCTGAGGGTCTACGTGGTCTTTTCCTGACTTTTTCTTCTGTAATTTCAGTTCTGTTAGACACTGCTCTTCAGTGTTACATGCCACAGATGGCTGCCTACCCAAGAAATGTGAAGAGAGCTCTTGGGAATATAAAAAGCAAAAAATCTTACTTAAGTTTCTCAGCCCAAAAGTTTTCAGCAAATAAGTACTGAAGTATCGTGTTGACTGCTCTAGGACTCTCTGGAGGAAAAATAAATAGACTAATGCATAACACTGACTTTTTTGTGTGACAGAGCATGCTTAAAGTTCACCAATCAAAGCTGTTGGCAGCTCATATAAAAGGTATACAAGATCCATCATCAGAGAAATGGGGAAACTGGGTTTCACAGGAGTGCAGTGATGTTGTACACGATGTCCGTGGCAGGAGTTTTTCTCTCTATCCACTAGGCACGGTTTCCTCCTAAAGACCATGAAGGGAACAGAACAAGGTCCCTCGAGAGGACAGTAAAGATGGTAAATTTCCCTCATCATGGTCCAAATGAGAAGTACAGTAAAGGCGATCCATCACGGCTAGATTCCCCACTCTCCCGCAAGCTAGCAGAGGCCTTCCATCACTCTTGGTCTTCTTTCTCACATTCATTTTAATCAAGTCTCTGTCATTTTCAGGTTCAGGTACAGCACGCTCAGCTCGACCTGCCTTTGGCTCTGTGTCAGGGGTGTCATATTATCCATCCCTGTTACAATGGCAATGCTTGATAGCCAGGAAGGTCGTTTCATCTCTAATAATTCCCCCCAAAGGGGATATGAAGGTAGAATGATTACGGAGTCATATACCTTCTTGCAGAATACCTCATCCTCTTTGTTGCTAGATTATTTAAATGATAAATGGAAATTGGCCAAGGGAAAATCACTTAGACATGAATTGTGGTCATAAGCTATAGGAAACACATTAGGTTTCCAGAAAGACAAAATAAAAATCATCAAAGGTTACTCTCTTTCCTAGACACAGCCTAAAACCATCTGTTTAAAGTATTTTACATTTAGCACCACATACCTGTTATTAGGGGGGGAAATACCAGGAGGCAGGGTACTGGTTCTGCAGAGGTCCACCACTGCACCAGCAGCCCAACAAACCGAAACAATTGGTCGAAACCTGGACCCGCTGCTGTGATGATCAAGGAAGAAGGCACGCGTACAGCCAGAAGGGCTCACATGCTAATCTTAGACTGCGCCAAGCTAAGAGGAAGCAGCGATGCTCCTATATAGCTCAAAAAAACCTGGGAACTGAGATCTGAGCTCTTTCCAACACAGGATGACAATACCGTAATTCTAAAAAATCAAAAATGTATTATAATTTTTCCCCACACTGTCACCTGAAGTTTTGCTTTTGCTACTGCCTTTGTTCACATTCTTTGAAATACCAGTAAATACCTCTCCTAATCAGCTCTGTGTAGTCAGCTGGGAGACGTGAGCAGGGGATGCCGGTGAGGATGGTGAGGTTGATCTCCTGCCTCTGCCACCGCGCAGCCGAGTAGCCTTGGGCTACCCAGGCCAGCATCGCAAAGCTGTCTCAGATCTCCCGATTGTAAAACGAGGATTGTAGTAATACTGCTGTGGCTCCATGATGCTTAATTAACATTTGGGAAGATCTCTGCACGGTATACATGCTGTCAAAATGCCAATGCCTTTGTTGTGTTGCTTACAAGATAAGAAGATGACAGCAGGTAGGTTGTGGTCGTGCTGGGCCAGCCTGCGCTGCGCTGAGCAGTCCTCACCGGTACCACGTACACGCTTGTCTGTCTGCTCCTGCCCAGCTACTGTCTCTTGACTAATGTTTAAATCATAAGCTCTTTAATGCAGAGGCATCTCTTGCTCAGGATTAGTGCAGCGTGGGATTCTGGTTCATGGCTAAAACTCAGAGGCTTTGCAGGAGTACAAATATTATGACTGTAAACGGTTGCTCTGCTTTGTGGCATAGGTTTAGTTTGTGGGCATGTACTGAAATCCACCTGCTTTTCCCCACTCTCTGTGTTCCTTCTTTATTGACAGCTTAATCACCTTTATGTCTGCTGCTTATCTTGGAGGATTTTCTATGAATTGCATTCACTAACTTCCACTGTGGCAATATCTGACTTTGCTAATTAACCGCCTGGTGGACACGGTTACAAGCCACAATAAATATTTTCTGTACCAGAGAATAATCGTGATGCTGCCACTTGACCTGAGGGTTTTCACATCTTTTGATGTTTTTGGTTTTTTCTTTTCTTTGCTTTTTTGGTCTTACGACTCTGTTAGCTGTCTCACTGCAAATGCAAAAGGATGTTTCACATCTTGTGACTCAATGACCCATTCCACAAACCTAAAACAATAAAACTTCAGGCACTGATGTTTCTATCAAATGAAAAGTCCATCTACTCCTTTCAGCCTAGTACAAAACATGAAAAAAATAAAGGTTAGCCTAGGGGAGCTTAGTCTCCAAAACCACCGAATCCTTGGAGACTACCAACAATATTAGTAATTACTGCTCAAAGCAAAGCTGAGTTGGCATGGAGACCACCAAGAGCTGGGTCTTTAAGAGATCAGCTCCTATTCAACACATATATTAAGTGCTGTATTAAGCACCTACTGAACCCCAGAAAAAAAATATAATCACAGAATTATTTCTAAATGGACTTTTTCGTTTTTCATAAGTCGAAAAAGGGGGTCATGAATAGAAAGGGCAAAAATCAGCATGGAGAAACATTTACCTCAGCCTCTCTGGGTGCCATTAATCACCCGTTCTGCAAAGCCTTGTACAAAAGCCATTAAAATTTAAGATAGGAGAAATCACTGCTATTCCTACAGCTACGGCTACTGCTGCTGCTACTACTCTTAATTAAGGTCTGAGAGCAGTTAAACATTTAAATATGATAAGGCTTAGAGGTGAGCTGGCTTGCCAAATGGAGAAAGAAAACATTGTCAAACAGGATCAGAGAAAGCAGCCCGGCAGTGAAACGAGAGGGGCAGAGACACGGGACACTGCTGCCTGCGCAGGGACCGGCAGCTCCTCCGGAGAAGTAAAACCAAAGTTATGCTCCATCTCAAGCAGTGCATACGAACCCAAATGCTGATCCTGAGAAGGCTTTTCTGATCGAGTACCCTGAGACATGGCTCAGTGGAGACGGCATTGGCGGGGGCCACCGAACGCAGGAAAGGAAGGAGGTATTGAACAAAACAGCGGGGATCCTTCCCGGGAGAAAAGCCTCAAGCCAAGAGCTAATATGAAACAAAGAATAAGAGCCACAACCAGAGGCTCCACATTTCCAGGTAAAGGAATGCAGGTTTGGAAAACCTCCGGGTGATGAAGGGGCTTTGGTACCATCGCCGAGCACAAACAACCCGACATAACTTGTGCTCCGAAGCGGCTCCGAGCATTACCTGGGAAGTTAGTGTCGTATTGTATAATCCACATTTGCTTTATGATGACACAGTGTCTTCCCTGCTGGATATTTTACCTTTCAAGCGGTACGACAATAAACTACAGTCCCTGACAAGAAATGTTTTCATTGCCATTGTTTTCGAAACACATGTTTTCTCTTTCACTATCAGCGCCGCCTAAATCAAAAGAGGTGACTTTCACAATAAATCAGATAAGAACGGCTCAAAACTGATATCTGCCACCTTGTTTTCTCCCTTAATGGTGCTCCTGGGGCAGGCTGAGATGCCTTTTCCCAGAGCAGCCCAGCGGATGGGTGGGAGGAGGACGGCGAGGCACTGCCAGAGCCGGACCGCGGCGGGATGGGTGAGCGCCCAAAGCCGGTGCTGAGCACCTCTGGCACTGTGATGAATGACACTGCATAAAGTAGAGCAGTATGAGAAGTATGCAGAGGAATACATGAGAAATTAACCATTTCTGAGCCCTAAAAAGCTCACTGCCAAACAGCACTCTTTAAAGTCACTGCGAGCCTGCGGTACAAACACAGCCGCAGCTAAGCGGGCTTTTGCCTTAGCATTAAGGACGGATTTTCGGCTGCCTAACGGAGGATGCAGATGCTGAACAGAAATCCAGTGCTGTGGCTTTGATGCTCACAGTTAAGGGCTGAGGCATCTCTCCCCTTCCCCTACAATATCCTGGGATACACAGGATGAGTTAAACGGAAATGACCAACAGAATCATTGTCCTGGAGCATCTAAGCAGATGTTCGCCCAGCTGGGGACGAGTGCAGGTTGTCTCGGCAGCTGTGAGTCTGCACCACACACCTGCACCCCGCATCCACGGGTGAACAGTGACCCCTGCAATATTCCTCTGCTGGGTTGTTTGCGAGGTTTCGGGGAGGATGAAAGAGGGGTAAACGGAGGAGCTGCGCACTGCAGCTCTTCATCTTGCTCTGCCGCAGCTGGTGAAGCACCAAGCCGAAGCGAGGCATTAGTAAGGATGCCTGAGAGGAGCAGGTGGGTGGTGATTAGAGTTATTTCTTCTCTTGCCCCGGGTGAATCTTTCCTGTGCTAAAAGAATATTTCTCTCACACAGAATAAGATAACTTATTCTTTCCATTGTATGCTGCCCTCGTTTTTCCCCACGCAGAGCGGATCCGGCTTCTCCCCTCAAAGTGATGGGTTTATTCGGATGCCTCAGTCCCACGGGGTCCCAGGGACTGTGCCTGAATGGAGTTGATGCTCTCATTTTTCCCAATTTCTGCTTCCCTGGGAGCTCGGCAAGACCTGCCAGGCCGGCACCCAGAGCTAGGACATCTTCAATACTGCCTCTGCACACCAAAGCCAGGTGGGGTGTCCTTTCCTATCGGGTCCCAGACCAACCACTGAGAAAGATGAATCTCTCCCCACACTCAAAACCTTGTTCCTACCCGCTGTGGTGCACACAAAAGCCTGCACAGGAAGAACTTCCAATGTCTGCACGTTAGCGAGAGCTCATGTGCTTGTACACAAGGATGCGGTGGAAAGGCACGTGCAGGTCAGCAACGCCGTAGCAATCTTGCCCCTCCGTGACGGACATCCCTTCCCCTCATATGATCATTTCCTTCTCCTCATGCTGTTGCTGAGCTGCTGGTCATTAAGACACCTTTCTCAGACACCGCCTTCCACCTGAAGCCTTTACAACCTCTTATCCAGAGCATGTCTGAATTTTTAAAAGTTCTGCATTATGTCTCCTTGCATTTCACATTCAGCTACACAACCAGAGCTGTTGTCTGCGCTCTCATTATCTCAGACCTCCATTAACATAACGTCTTCCCTGATCTTGGGGAATTAAAGTGCAGGGTGAGCCCTGCTGCCGAAATCAGCATCTTCCCTGACCACGTCACCATTTTGTACAGCCTTCCCGCAGCCTCGACCCCTGTTGCACCAACATGCCCTGTATGTCTTTGCAGGTGTTCTCCACACGACTGACCATCACTCCCAGTCCAAGCTGACGCTCATTTTTTTAGCCCATTGGTGCGAGCCTCTGCTGCCCTGTTCCCCGGGAAACACTTTCTTACTTTCTCTCCTTACCCCTCAGGATCATACTGAATCTTTGTAAACATTCACTTTGTTCTCTCAAACATTTCCTTACGATGCCAGTTTGTGCTACAAAAAGATAGACATCAATTAGACAGCTGATGTGTTGCAAACAGCATCTAAAAAGGTGACTAGCATGTCCAGACCACGGTCTCATTATCCTCTGCTTTTCTATCTCAATGTCTGCATTTCTGTTTGTCTCTTCTCTTAAGTTAAAAGTTTTGGAAGGTGGAGACATGCTTTTTGTACAGCAACATGCACGTCATGGTCCTGTTCCACGCCTAGAACCTGTGGCTGATGTTACAGTAGCAATAGGAAAATTGCTTCTTCCTCCCCCTTAGGTGCACAGTTTCTCATGCAGTGCAGGGATGGCATCTCTCCCAGATGTCTTCTGCTGGCTTCTCCTCCTGTTCAACCCCTGCCTGTTTCTTGTCCAGTGCCCGCTCTCCATTTCTACCTTCTTTCTGTCTCTGTTTTCACCTGTCCCCAATTTTTTGTCTCCCTCTAGGGAGGGTTTTTGTCCATCTGCCTTTCCACCATTCAATCGTCTTGCTCCCGTCACTCGTGGCTCACCAAAAACCCCACTTCATGCCATTGCCTGGTCTCCAGTCCTGCTCTGCCTTCCTGATGTATTCCCACTTCCCTGGGCTCTCCTCCCTCCCTCTTTAGTCTTTCCACTGACAGTCTGCATCGCTCGTTCTCTGCTCGTCTCCCGAAACACAGGCACATCTCTCGCGGATGGAAATCAAAATATACGAAAAGAGGAACTGGGGATAAGACAAGACTCACTGCCTGTCTCGTCCAGCACACTTCCACTGGCACCAGCTGTTCCAGACAAGAGTATTAAAATCCCATGAGCAGCCTTAGGATTCAAACTCCCCCAACAGGAACATTCAGCTGTAATCCCTAATAGTTACAGATCATTCTGTGTCTTAAGGCAGGAAGTTTTATGTGTCTGTATTAAAACATTATCATTCAAGACATGGATATCTCATTACCATACCCAGATGTGGGTAGTACTGCAGGACTTGCTGCTTTTCCAGATCATGATTTCATGCAAGGAGATGGATCAGGGTCTGTATTGCTCCTGCCCTTCTGGGATGGAGCGGAGGGGACAAAATCTCATCACCAGAGGGAAGACACATGAACACTGGTTTTGTGCGCTAAGGGACAAAGTGGCATCCCAGCAACTTGCTTCAGGATGTGAGGACAACGGCCAGTCCGTAGGAGTGTGCCAGAGAGCATATCCCAACCCAGACATCCCTAGTACCTGCAAAAGGACCCAACAACTACCACAAATTTGCCAGACCCCCAACTTCACCATCCCGTCAGACTGCGCAGCATCTGAAAGGACAGCAGGCATCCGAGAAGGAATCTGCTGTCACCGACAGCAGGATCCTCTCGCCCGTGTCACACATCACTCATGAGCGTCCCACACTGTTGGCCCCTGGGAGCCCCACTGTAATTCGGGTTTTGCCGTGACCCTGGACTGAGCTTTCAGGTTGTAGCGACCTCAAGCCCATGTCTTACAAAGATCATTAAAAAAAACCATCTTTGCACAGCTCTAATTTTCATTTCAGCATTTGCTTTACACCTCCAGGCTTACTAGAAAGCTGTATTTGTACCGGTAGAGACCTTAATTTACATACAAAAACAAAACAAAAAAAATTAAAATTAAACATATTAATTTAGTTGCTGAAAAACACCCTTTTGCTAAGGGTTCAAATGGAATGACGCTATCATTTAGAATAGCCTCATGTGGGTGTGTGCCTACCGAGAGCTGTGAGAGGAAAATAAACCACATTAAAATACAATTCCTCTAGCAGTTTCTGAGATGCAATCAAAACCTTACAACAGGGATTTTTTCAGAAGACAGGATTCTAGCTCAATAATATCTATAGATTGGGTGGTCCCAAATGGCTCATGTGGAATTTTTATTCCAATCTAAAGGTGGAAATAATCTTTATGTATACACGTGTGCACATACAGTCTTCACCACTGGAATAGCTGAGTGCCTCGCGCTTGGATTCTCATCCTTGTAGAGCCCTCGTGAAACTGGAAATTCAGGATGTGAGGCAGAGATTAAGACGCAGGCATTGATGCCACCCATTTGTAAGCACTCTGTCTAGCTGGTTTCAATAGCAGGCTGCTCTCCACAGGTCACCTCCCGGGGCAGACACCCTGTAGGGTCACCAGTGGGAGAATAAGGGGAATCCAGCTGATGTAACGTACGGGAGTCCTCAAAGCGCTGTTGGCAGTGCTTCTCACCAAAGGGCTTTAAAGAAACTAAGGAGTCGTGGTGTAAAAGTAAAGAACTTCTCTTGAAATAACAACTGTTCAACAGAAATAGAACTAAAAAAGGGAATAAATGGCCAGTAGTCGCAATGGGGAGGGTTGTCTGCCAGGATCTGCAGTGCGCAGTGCTGCCCAGCGCATTTGTATTTGAGATGGGAAACACGCTCTTTAGGTCGGCAGCTTCCAGGTGTGTTCAACTGGAAACGGTACAGAAAGAGTACAGATGTGACCGTGGATGGGAAAGGGCTCCCATCCAAGAAGCCATTACCTGGGCTGGGATTCCCTACCCTCGAGGAAAGAGATACAAAAGAAGGCTATAAAATCAGGAATGTCATGTAGGAAAAATAAAGGGGACAATTATTTACTGTTTCCCTTGATACAAGAAGTAGGAGACATCACTGTCTGGAAACAATTATCAGCAGGTTCAAAAGAAGCTGAAGAAAGCGCTTTTTCCCATGCTGCACAGTTAAGATAAAGCATAACTACACCCAAAATGCCTTCTGCTGGCAGACGGTTTTGTTGGTCACTGAAGCCCCAAGGGTAGAAGTCCTTTTTTATATTAAATAGAAACGTGTCAGAGAATATTCCCCAGGCACACGTGGGCATGGGCTTAGTCAATCCTTCAGAAGAGAGCACTTCCATGATAGTCCCTCCGCCAAGGGTAGAAGCCCTTTTTTATATTAAATAGAAACGTGTCAGAGAATATTCCCCAGGCACACGTGGGCATGGGCTTAGCCAATCCTTCAGAAGAGAGCTCTTCCATGATAGCCCCTCCGCCAAGGCCGGTACCCTGAGGAAATTCCATACATTCATCCCATATGCTTCAGCGGCACAAGGACCTACGACCCGCCCTAAGAAATCCCAGCCCCTCACTCCTTGTCTCTCGGAGTCCCTGTGTCTGATAGGAGGTGATGCCTTGCACCTAATCACTCAGCAGGCTTTGCTCACTCTGCTCCAGCGACATCTGCACCGACCAGGACGTCCACAAGTGGAGAGCAAAGTATCAGTAGGATTATGCTCTGGAAAAAAATTCTAAATACCCATCACATCCAGTATCTTCTGGCTTATCCAGCCAGAGCTGCTGTGATGGTCTTCCATGGCGAAGACAGTAGCAGAGCCTGGGAGTGTTCTCAGACAACCTCCGGGCATTTTTCAATCAGATCTGCTTCTGGCGGCGGGGCTCACCAACGCACATGACTCACTCCCGGAACGTTAGGAAGCATGAAGCAGAAAAACATCCATAAAGGATTAGATCACAATCCCAGTGACAGCACTGACGATTACTGAGGGGGGCAGAAAAAAGGTTCGTATTAAAGACTTTTGCTAGGATGAGTATTTTGCAGCATTTAAAATTCTTTGAAGACTAAGTCTGTGTTAAAAGATACCCTTGCTCAGAAAAAGACAACCTTTGGCTGGTATTATATGGTACAGTTACGCAGCCATCTGGATTTTGCCTTCAGTCATTTTCATTGATTCAGAGGCATTCTAAAATGCTTAAGTTACTACATTGGATTTAAATTTCAGATCAATGTTGTCTTTGCGGAACTGCTCGGTCTGGAATCGCGGCTGAGCAAATCCCAGGCGGTGGCAGTGAGGGGCTGGCACCTCTCTGATTCAGGCAGCTATTGACAGCCTCCTCTCAGAGCTTCCTGTGTTAATTCTGCTTGTGGCCTTCGAGGCCTCAGATGTCTTGGATGACACATTAAATTCTTCTAACGGCAACAGCAAAGATGGCTCCAATTGGCCATTCTTGGCGACTTAGTCACCAGAGCCAAACAGCCTTAGGCAGGTCTGCAGGTGGTTGGCACCTGCGTGCTTTCCACCGCCAGCCGGGGCGGTTGGATGGCCCGTTCCATGCTTGCTGTCCCCATCACCTCAACCATGGTGTGCTGCAGGAGCAGCCTTGCCGTGACCACCCCGCTCCTCCTCACCATCCATACGTGTGCCGAGCTGGCATGGTACAGGTCCAGCCCCTGCTTTAAGGGGGCAACGCAGAAACGGGCCAGGCGCGCCGCTGGGAATCATCCTTGTGCTCAAACATAATCAGCCACGGGCTCTTTGCTAACTTATCTGCTTCAAACAGCAAAGGTGAACTTCTCCATCACACCCCCTGACACAATTACATGGCTTGGCATGGCATCCCAGCCCGGGGGTTTCCTTCCCCGCGCAGTGCCGAGCCTTTGGAACGTGTTCGGCTGCAGACTTTGGTTGAGGCTCGCTCCATCTCCTCGGCTTCTGCCCACTGCTTTGCAAGAAGCCCCTACAGAGGGGATATTAGTTCAATCCCCTGGTGCCTCTTTTCCAGCGCTTGTGCAGGGAACGATGCTAATTACCACGTTACATCCTGCAGCTTGAAAGGAATTCACAATGAAGCTGACGGAATTGGACTGAACACCGAGTACGAAAGTGAAACTTGACTGTCAGCAGAGCCGTGACGACACCGCAGGACATAACTCAGCCAAGCGCATCTGCCGCTGTGGGTCCTTCGCCCCATGGTAAAAGAAACGATTTAGCGATAAGCCACAGCCTTGCACTGGTAACAAGAAATACAGCTCCTCCTGGCTGCAAGGGGCTGCTGAAGCTGAACCATAAAGGCTTATGCTAAATTACACGTGGACGGGTCTCAACCGGGATTATATTAATTCTTCTGTATTTTGGTACAAAAGAGACACTCTTTTACAAAGCTGGAATGGGAAGAAACGCTTCCTCCTTTCAAGCTGCACGCAGTCGCTAAAGCTTTGTTGTTCCCTTAAATACCTAACATCAAAAATTCCAAAATCGGAGGCATTATCACTTCCCCAAGCTTTGAGGGCTGTTCTATGGGGGTAAATCACTGGCTGACGCGTAGAAAGCCAGCAAATCCTTAAAATAATTTTAGGAGATCCTTCCTCTTTTCCTGCAGGCTCCAAACACGCATTTAGGGATTAGTATCCAGGGCACCTATCATGACAGTCTTTAACCAGGATCAATAGAAGGAGAAATGCATAATCGATACATTGATGAGAACAACCTGACCTTTCCACAAGAACTGCAGGGACAAGGGAGCATTTAAAGAGTTTCGGTTAAGTTTTCGTCAAACGAATTTCAAGTTTGCAGAAAGTTTTCTCAGCTTTATATAGATCAGGGCAAGGGAGCAGACATCAAACAACTGCATATGCAAAGGGCCTCTGGCCAGATTCTGGTGCGACTCCAGCGTGCAGCCCATCTCCCAGCTTATTTGCACAGCAGCCCAAGGTGAAAATACAAGATCAAGTGGGGAAAAATAATAATCTCCCGCCACGGACACAGAGAGCTCTCAGGCAGGTTGAGCCTCCCCTCGCCGGCGCGGCAGGGTGAGCGGCACGTTCACGGGAGCCAGGGCTGCCGCCGGCCCCACATCCCTGCCTCTGGAGGGATGGCCCGGGAGATACCTTTGCACCCTCAGCAGAGGAAAACACAGAAACACGAGGCAAATCACTGCCCCAGAAGATCTAGAGCTGCTACGGCGGCAGCATAAAGGGAGGGTTGACCCTGATGCTTCGAGAAGGCACGCTATCGCTGCAGTGCCCAGGGCATCAGCAGAATAACTCCCACGGAGAAATACACAGCTAATTAATTCCCCACGTGCTGTGCTCTGTATGTGCTGCCGAGCAGCCGCCATTGCAACCAGAAATTAGTCCAAGTGCGAACATGACCAAGCAGGCAGGAGCTGACTTATCTTTCACCGAGCCCCGGCCACCCATCACGATGGCAACACTGGCCCTAATGAGAATTTATGACAAGCCACCAGCCAGGGAAGCTCACCTGGGCTGGAGGATGAGTTGTGCACCAGGACCTGGGCTTTTCCTTCACTGAGAGGGCAGGCACACATTTTGCTTCTCCAGGGGAAAGGGACAAGCGGTGCTAGCGTAAATCAGTGCGTGGAAGCAGTCGGTCTGCTTCACGCACCCAAAATACTTTGTTCCCCACCAGCCAAACAGCAGGTGGGGGCTGGTCAGGGCAGTCCCTCCCCAAGAGCTCCTTTTGCTGGGGGTCAGCACCCTTTGCTGTGAATCCCTGGGCTTAGCTTTCCTCTCCTGCTCTACACAGTGTACAAACCCCCCCCAAGGCAGGGAGGAAGCCAGAAGTATGGTGGTCTTCATGGTAGTAGGGAAGGACCTGTGTGGAGCACCTCACGTCTACCCTGGTATGGCCAGGGGCTGAGGAAGCAGCCTGAAAAGCATTCCAGGAGATCTAACCATAGTAGCAATCAGAGCAAGTAACTGTGTAATCTTTCCCTATAGGTGATTTTGCAGGCAATTACATAATTACTGCTTTCAAGATTGGCATAAAAGTACCATAAAACTGTGCCAAACTGAGCCCAGGACTTAAAAACACTTGGAAACCTTTGATACAGACAAGAGGTGGGACAGGCTCATATCTGCAGCGCTTGGAGGGGACTCAGTGACAGAGGCTCAATTTTTTATTCTGCTGCAGATTTCCTAAATGGTACCAAATATATCATTTATCCCCTTTTCCAAAATGGGAATAATCTATTCCTATTAATTTGCAGCAGCACCACAAGCTGCTGGAGGCAGCCGTATGTTGCTCAGTACAATGGGGTGTCTAGCCCTATTAGAATAAAAACCTCAGCTTTAATAAGTGTTGTCAATGCAGGACTTATATGACATGCTCAGACTTTAAAAATTCCTAACAAATTCAGCGAAGTACAAGGCTCTGTCTTGCACTGGCAGTATATTTGGTTTAAAACCTATTATAGACAGATAAATAGATATTACAAAGTATACGTAATATATACATACATATACACACACACACACACACACAGAGTTTTCCTTTAACGCATCTCTGTTACATTTCTTCTTTAAGTGCTATTGCTTTTCCTCTGCAACTTCAAACCCAGAACCAGGTATTTTAAAGCAAGGAAATTATGACCAAAGGTATAAATACGTCTTAGCATACCACTGACTGACAACATGAGCTTCATTTTCATGCTTTATAACACCGCCTGAATCACTAAATATATTTCTGTTCTTGTAAGACAGCACTCCACATAACTTTTATTTGTGAATAAAAGGCAGAAAGATGCACGCACGCTACTGGAATCAGGAATAAATTATTTCGGCAAAGTCCATTACTCTGGGAAACAGTCTGAATACCAAGTCTGCGATATAAATACAGACCAAGACTAACACTATTCCATCACCGGCATTTGCAACATTTGTCCCAGACTCCCAAGCTACCTCCGCTGAGCCCAAGTCAACGCACCATCAGCGCTGGTCCTCCCATTGCCGCCCACAGGGACGGCCGCAGGCCAGCACCGAGGGACTCCAGCTGCTGCCACAAGCTAAGCAGCGGCCTCGCACTTGGGTTTCAATCCACCAATTTAGCGGGTTTCAACCCACCAAGCATCTCCACGCGGCTGTTGCTGCTGCGGGCGGAGTTGTGCCAACACCCAACAGACGCAGGGCCAGCCATCCCGTTGCACGCCTGGGCACACACAGCCCCATGGACACCTCAGACAAGGAGCACTGGGAAGGGTTGGGATCCCTTAGGGCTCCCTAAGGGGCAGAACTAATAGCAAGTGCTTCCCTGGGAGCGAGGGAGCATATTGGTATTTTCGAAGAAAAGACGGGGAGGTGTTAAGGAGGACAGCACTAGAAAAATAATTTTCTTTCATCGAAATATGCAACCAGACATATTCTTTAAATAATACCAAATAATAGTCAAGAGGAGCACCAAAAGATCCTTCAGTCACTCTGCTTTTACATTACATCCCTTCTTGCTCAAGTCAGGGCTCCCACCAAACCTGCCCAAGGCAGAAGCGGTGGGTGGCTCTCCTGGGGTGGTCACCGCTCTGCCACCCTCCTGGTGGGCCCGGAAGCACCACAGACCCCCACAGCAGCCAGCGTGTTGAGACCCCAGGGCTGCAGCTCTGGCCGGGTGGCTAAGCCCGCCTCCAGCTCTTTCCCAGAGATTTGGTGCAACCGCGTTGACCGCAGCTGACCCAACAGGTTCTTCCAGCCGCGCGTGCGCTGGGGACCCCTCAGCTTTGGTTGGAGGTGCCTGGTTTGCACGAGCTTTGGGCACAGAACGGATGATGTATCCCAGCAGCGCCCAACAATGTCGACTAGTGACAATGATGTATGGAGTCGGGTCCTCGCTGCTACACCTGCATTGTAATCCACGTTCATCTTTCACTGAACGCAAGAACAAACCTGTCTGATCTACATCTATCATGCCCAACGGGGAACGATTTCCGTTTGGTGTCGGCCCTGTTCCAGCCATGATACTGAAGGTCAAAAAAACTATGTACAAGAGTGCTGCCTGGGTTTAATGAGCCTAAGTCCTGTTGCCTGAGGTATTTGTGATCATTTATTTCAAACGCTGCTCTGGTTCTGAGGACTGCGCATATAATCATAGCGACCACATCTTTTCTGTCTATCCACTGCTTAAATGCCTTTTTCACTCCAGTCTTCCCACCAGCAAAGGATATCTTCAGGGTATCCTCGTATTTCTAAATATTCCAGAAACTGCAGATGATTTACTCTCACAGTCCTAATGTAGCTCAATCCATTCTCATTTTCTACTTGTGACAGCAGTAGTTTGCTAAAGAACATCGGCTCCTATCAGTTCCTATCGTTCATGACAACTTTACAGTATCTGATATAATTTCTAATTTTTGTGCCTCGAATGGCAATGCGCATCCCAGCAGCTGCGTGTTCCAGGGAAGCGCGAAGGCACAGTCTGCATCCTGCCACCAGATGGTACTCCATATGGACACAGCAGAGGAGGACATACTGGTGCTGCATCACCAGTGGCAATCCAGGCCCTTCCCCCTCACCATATTCTCTCTGAAGGCTGTACATGGTGCTGGGAATCGCGTGGCCCAAGTTCTCCCTTCACCTCTGCATGCTACAAGACTCAAAATGTGGTAGAGGCCACTCCACCCCGTGCATTTTTCTTTCAAGGAGTCGCAGGCGAGTGCGGCAGCCCTGTTTGTGTGCCCTCTCCCTAAGCTGGTTTGCTGAACCTGCACTCTTTCCACTTCGCCACACCACCGCTATAGCCGTAAGCTCCACACAGAGATAGATGGCATTTCTCCAGGGACACACGTGTCCCAGTATGGTTTGGAGGCCACAGACCGGCTGCCATTTGGGTGGTGCGGAAAAATCAAAGCCCTGCCTGCTGCCGGCTAGTAGAGATCCCGGCCACTGCTCCTTCTGCCAGCGCAGAAGAGGGAATCCCAGGGTACTAGCCAGATCCCAATTTCTGTAATTACTTATTGACCTGAATGTCTTCACTCGTACCTTCAGGTGGAAAATCTGTTTGACATTCTGGAGCAGAATCGTCCAGACAGGATGATTGGACTGTCACCAAGGAGATTATTTTTAAGTGAGGTAACATACCCATCCCTGCATGAGCTATGGATCTGACAAACCTGTTACTGGAAGGCCCTCGGTACACTTCCAGGATGATTACTCACTTCCACACACCAGCACTGGATTAGTTTTGACTTTCCTACACAGAGACCAAGACTTGTACACCCAGGTTTCTTACAGAGCCTGTGCTACAAAGCATGTCCCACATCCCTCTTCTGCTGCCTCCCTGAGGCTGATGGAACTAGACACAAAGTAATATCAAGGAAGTATGTGGCTGGAGGCTGGATTCGGAGGGCCATGTCTATTTTTTTTGCTGCATGAGGAAATGGAGAGTCCTCTGAGCCACCGGCACACAGCAAAGCCCACTAATAATGTACGTACATAGATGAGCTTCCCTTGAAGGCAAATACCAGTAGCTCAGTGACCGCTGCAGGAGGAGGACAGTGGTACGACCAGCACCAGGTATTCCAAAATCCTGACTCATGACCTCAAAATGCTCGAGCTCCGCTAAATAAGTATAAAGAAAACAGATGTTGGGCTTTTATTCGCTTTCCTGCTCCTGAGCCTTGAGGATGCCTTTTCTTCTCACGTACAAAGAGTTCCCACACCAGCCCATTGACGTGTATTTGCTGTAACCAGGCCACCCCTTGGCGCAGGAGCTGAGCGTGCGGCAGCAGCCCATGGATGGTCATAGATACAGGTCATGGCAGCTCCAACACCCCTGTAAGTGGCTGCTTTGGTGCCACAAGGAGAACGTAACATCATCTGCTCTGGCGGCCGGGGCTACCACTGACCCACGGGTGCCCAAGCCTGGTCTGACCCGTGTTTTGCCCATCGACACCTGATGGGCTGCCAGGACAACGCAAGCCTGGAATTGGTGTGTGGTCCTCAGCAAGGGGTGGAGGGAAGGGAAGGGAAGAGCCAGGCCTGTGTCTGAACAACTGCTCCCTGCCAAGAACCTCCCCTGCTAGAGGAACTGCTGAGGCTTCACGGTCTGAAATCCCACCGGGCAGCAAAACAGCCCGACGACTCAGCACCGACTCAGGACAGCTTCCCCGTGAAGAGGAACTCCCAACCCCGGCACTGTGGTCCCACGATTCCCACCGCCCCCTGAGTGCGGTGGAGGGAGCCATGCAGTTATTAGATCCCCTTTGATCTTTTCCAGAATAAAAGGCTAAAAAAGAACAGATTGTTTTCCTTATATGCCAGGGCGGGGGAAGGAGTGAGGGCGAGGAAGAGCAAAATTGGCCTGCTAGGTTCATCTCAACCATAAGAAAAAGTCTTTTTAACTTCTCTTAATGAGGACTACTTTTTGCAGATACTACCTAATTATTGCAAATTGCTTCATCTTTTAATTGTTACTGCAAGGCAACTAAACATTGTTACGTTGATTGCTCAAGAGTGGATTGTTAATGGCTTTAATCATTTGATAATCCAGTAATACAATCAATGCAACCCTGCACCTTGTAGGAATAATTTTGGGATCCGCATGCTAGGCAACATATATTGCCGTACCATATGTCAGCCTCCGTGAGCCGGATTCTGCCAGTCTTCCTCAAGTGCCGCTGCACTCCCGCACAAGACTAGTCCTGCAGATTTCCGTGGGAACACCCAAGGAGCGATGACTCATTTTATAAAGGGCTGGACAAATCGGGTAGGCAAAGGGAAAGCCCTACGGATTTGGGTCCTGCGTCGCAGACGGGTGGTCTGTTGCCGTGGGAGAGCGGGGAGAAGTTCACACCTGCGCGACTGTCACCGGGGCTGAGCTTTTGCTGCGGCACGGAGGATTGTGCTGTAGGAGCGCATTTTCTACGGAGGGTCCTGGAGCTCCAGAGCTGACAAGTGCACAGATGGCGCAAACCGCCCACGGTGGGGAGAAAGGAGGCGGCAGGGGCTGACGTTGGCAAAGCAGGGGACCCTCTTCCAGAGGCCTCCAGAGATCAGTCACCAGAAGCGCCAGAGCTGCTTGAGCAGTCAGGGAGGAGATGCGTTTCTTACCTCCGTGCCTTTGGGCTCACGGTCGCTCGGGGCTGATCTCGGCAGCTGAGGTCTGATGTAGCCAGATCCAGGACACGTCTGCAGCCTGCGAGACCACCGCTGTAGTCTGTAGGGAGTCCCAAAGAAGAAAATCAGACTGTTTGGAGAGACAGCTCGTACGTGACGTCAAAATAACAGCGTTTGGCTCTTGAGGGGTATTTAGCCCTCACTAAACGAACGTCCATCCCCACGGCTTTAAGGCCCTTCATGGCAGAAGCTGCTGGTTCCTGAAGTTTGACTGCCCCGGAGGAGCTGGGCTTGGCACTGGCAGTCCGTGAGGGTGCATGGCCGTCTCCACCGGGTAGCTGCTTCTGGGCTAGGAGTTCCCCATGGACCACTCATCCCTAGGGAAAGCTGAACCCAAGCCCAGGCAGTGAGCCAGGCTCGGCCATTGCTCCTCACACAACGAGGGAAGTGAGCTCCTCCAGCTGGGTGCCCACCAGCGCCTGTCAGTGTGGCACCACACGCCGGTGACGCTGAGGGAAGGGGACAGGGGTTTATGTGCAACATCCAGGGAGACGCGGAGCAGCTCAGACACATGTGCAGATGGAGTAAGAAGCACATGGGGAGATGCGGGTGATGGCGCTAGCCAGGAGGAGCTCTGCCTGGAGGTGGAGGTGGTGGGAAGAGGTTTCTGCCCAGCAGACCGAAGACTGGCCACGTCACTCTCAGACAGATTTTCAGTTTCAGACTGAGCACTTTTGGAAGCTCAGTTGCACACCAGGGATGCGGGACAGGACAGGCCACCCCTTCCCCTCACTTTGGTTGACTCCCCCTGTGCAACTGGGAGCAATTCTCACCGAGTACCATGGGGGCTCCCCAAAAATGCAACTTTGAAGCATAGAAATACCACTGGAAGGTGAATTCCTTCAGAGCCGCTGGGAGAGAGGGGAGGAGGAGCATCACCTGACACAGGCTCAGTCAAAAAAGTCAGTTCTGACAGACAGCAAGGAGACTAATAAACTAAAGAGTTGCTTTGATTTAGTCTTCAAGGAAAAGGAGACAATTAAGAGGCAGTGTAATTCAATAACAGTTAGCAGGAAAAGGAGCTGTCATAGGCAGAGGAAGGAGCGCTGGCGCCCAGACACCCTGCAGAGGAACGGAGCAGCGGGGCACAGCCACGCTTTCCATCGGGGCTGGAGGGGCCAGCGTGGGGAGAGGTGACCCCATGGCCTGTCCTCAGCTCCTCGGGGTGGGATGAGGGAGGACAAAGGGGCAAAAATCCCATTTCTCCAGAGGGCAAGGGGAAAATCAGGATAATCGCAGCTCAGCTTCCCTTTACTTTTAACACCAGATAAAATTAAAGGTCATTTAATGCAGCACACAGGGGAAGTACCCACCAAAAAGCCTAAAAAGATGATGTTGAAAGTCAGGCAAGCCCCATCCAGGGCAAAGCCTGCCAGAGCAACTTAGCCCCAACTTTTCTAAAATGACCTCAGACCAGTGGGATTCATTTTTACTAAAGCTTGATTTTCTCATGTGCTGGGAATATATTTTCCATCAGTGGTCAAGGAACAGGCTGACATTCACTAGCCAAGGGACCTGCAGAGCCAGTCAGGATCAAAACCAAGGGGATGCTCCCAGAAATCACCGGCCCTGGAGACTTGTCTCGTTATGGCAAACAGAACAGTACCCAGCCCTGGCAAGCAGGCATGCGAAACACAAGCTGGTTCTGGCAGTCAGAAGCATGTAAATGAATTAGTGAGACTTTTTTTGACTCTGTCACTTCTCCTTTTTCTTAAAGGCAACTTCTACCACCAACAGAGCAAGGAAAACCTGCTAAAGAAAAGCTCTTTTGAGGGGCAGAACATCTGGTTGCAAGGCCAGACTACCCAGGGGCTGGAACAGCCAGAAGAGGTGTGAGATGCTGCCACCCGCCCCGGCACGGGGGACTTGACACTTGGGGTTATCCCCTCACTCAAGGGACCAGCCTCATCGCCCACCACAGGCTTGGCACAGCCCCCGCCTCTGCAAACTGCCCGCCTTTACGCTCACGGATACTCAGAGTCCACAGAACCCCGAGCAAGTTGCTGGCTGATGAGCCTTCCCAGAGCGGGACCAGAGAACGGTGGAACACAACTGGGATCTTACAAATCCAAGCCCCCAGCCTGGCCAGGGCACTAGGTGGGAAAGCTCTGGGGAACCACAAAGGCTTGTTACAGGATCAAGACCTCAGAAGGGGGTTTTTCTGGACAACACAATATGATATTTTAACTTCAGCCGTCACACAAATCCTGCCCATTGGTATCGGCAGCTCATCAACAGACAATGGCTCAGAGACCATCGTGTCAGATACTATATCTATCACTAGGAAGATCCTCAGGTGGGTGGCTGGAGCTACCCAGATCATCATTTTTATTATCAAAACATCATACGGCTCTTCACATGGTGTAAATAAGACGAACTACAAGAACAAAGATGTGCCGCAGATTAAAAATACATGTGCGCGTACCTCAACAGTTCAGAGTCCAGTGGGCAGAAATGTTAAGTGGGGTCCCACCGAGTGCCCTGCAAGGTCAATACAATTCAATAGTTTTATTAACAGCTTGGAAACCAGACCAGGGGTACGCTAATCAAATCTGAACATTTTACCAGGATGGGAGGGAAGCAAATAATTTGCAGGACAGAAATAAAATACAATATAAGCTTGATAAATTAAAGAAGTGGCCTGCAATCAATACAAAGAGATTCAGCAGGACAAATGCAAAAGATTAACACATAGGAAGGAATAAACAAAAGGACAGAGCCTGTATGGAGATATCTGGCCAAACAGCTATACAACAGAGAGTGGTCTGGGGGGATGATCGATTGAACAGAAGTCAATAACATCAGGCTGCTGCAACCCAGCAAGGTAATTATTCTGCGCTTCCCGGCGCTCGTCAGGCTGCTGTTTGAAGCAGCACGCCCAGATCTGGGCATAACGTTGTAACAAAGACAGACAAGCTGGAAGGAGTTCAAAGAACAACAAAAACACCAAAAGATTTGGAAAACAATCTTTGTACGTGTGTGAAAAATGAACCACAAGTGCAAGACCTGACTCTTGCTTTTGTTCCCTACCATTCCCAGGACCCTGCTGAGGCCAGAGGAGTTACAGCCCCGAGAAACTGAGGTTGGTCTGAGGTTGTCTCAGACACAGCGTGAGGAAAGACATGCTAAATAACTGGATGCTACAGATGGGCAAAAGGGATGCAACGTAGATGCAGGGATTAATTAGTGCTCTTTTTGCCCTTGGTGAAATTGCAGCATTAGGCCAAAGCTCCAGCAGAGAAAATTTAGGGGAAATTTGAGTCTGTAGTGTTTCTGAAAATTCAGGCAATGAAAAGCAGTGAGAGACCAGAACCCTCCTCTCGGGTGGGGGCTAAGACCAACCAGAAGACCAGCAAAAAGGAGAAAAGCATAAAGCGTCCAGAGAAGTCCGCAAAATCCCTCCAGCTGGAAATGCTTTACCCGACTCCCTGCCACATCCGAAACAAGCCCTGTCACACTCAGCTCTGCAGCCCCTGCTGAGAAGGGATCCCACCCTGTGCTGCAGGGACCCCAAGGCACCCAGCACCCCCACATGAGCCCAGGACTGGGACTCACCTTCCCCCTTATAGGGGCAATGCTGTGCTTAGACTTAAGCAGCTCTCACAGCCATGAAACCTGGCTCAATTAAAGCAGAAACGAGCTCCTCCACCCTTCCGTAATGGATCACAACTGCCAGAAATCAAAGCTACTTGGCTGCAGCTGGAGGAAGGGCCCACAGGAGCTCCCTCTACCTCGGATGGCTCTCCCAGCACTGAGAGCTGGAGGAGGGAGCAGGAGCTGGAGGAAGGCAGTGCCTGGAGAGGAGCCAGAGCATCGCTCAGTGCTCCAGCATGGAGACGGAGGTCTGCGACTCCGCAGCGCAGTGTGCAGGCTCCTGCCAAAAGCCCAATTGCACCATCTGCCAAATTAATATTCCTATTTTTAATATCTTGTTTGAAGGGAAACATTAAGGGCAGAAAGGAGAGAAAAATATAACACCCTGCACGCTGATTAGATTTCTAAGCCCTGCAAGGAATCGCACCAGACATCGGGTCTGTTTCTTTCCTGTCCTCCCACGATCAATCCTCTCTCCAGAGGTGCAGGGCTGCTGGGTTGAACACAGGGAAATGCACCACTGAACACCATGCTGCTGCTGCCACTGCCACTTAGCAAGGAGAGGAGAGCAGGGAGGCTGGAGGAGATGAATCAACACGGTTCGTTTCTTTGCGAGGAGCTGTTGCCCTGTCCTGTTTCCATCCTGGAAGCAGCCCCTGCAAGCTTACTTGCCCTGGGAGGCATGCAGGAATGGCACCCAAAACGTGGAAGGGGTAAAAGTGGAGGAGAGAGAGAAAGAAAGAAAGAAAGACGGGAAAATTCCCCCAGTGAACAGGAATGAAACAGGCAAGCCGTGCGTCAGGAAGGAGACAGCCTGTGGCGTGGGCAGCGGCGGTTGATGGTTGATGCTGGATTAGCAGGGGAGCGCAAACAAGAGGCAGATGCTGGGAGCTGCGGCGGCGTTAGCAACTGCTGCCGCTGGCTGATGAGCCGGGGCAGGGCCTGATCCTGGCTCCCGGCCAGCCACGGGGTCCCCCTTCCAAGAGTGGCACCTCCTGAGGCTCGCCCAAGCAGCTCCCGGGCTGAACGGCAGCCACCGCTGCTGATGCTAATGGAATTAAACATTAATATGCTGAACAGAACGAAGAGTGAGAGAGGGGCTTGGATTTCTCTAGGTAGCAGACATGTCTGAGGTTAATGCCTGCCAATTCTTATTTGCTCTGCAATGTCAAAATCTGCGTCCTTATTAGCCAGCCCATTAGTCCCCTGAGGCTAGTAGCCCATTAGTTCTGTCCTGGTCCTCCCCAGCACTTGATGCTCTCAAAGAGGCTGGCTCTCACCACCCGGCAAAGTGTTTATAGCCGACCTGTTCCCACCTGGCATCCCCAACCAGGAGCATTTTGGGGACCGGGCCAGGGGCGTTAGGAAGCCAGCCTCAAACCGAGTGCTCAGGGGGTGCTGGTTTTACCTCTGCCACCCCAGTTTGGTGGTGAGCACAGTCATCCTGCCATGTTCTTTGTAGTCTGAAAGGCAAGATGGGCTTCCTCACCTTCCTCTTCCTCCTCCAAAACACTTTTGGATCTGCTCTGATTCCCTCATCATTGACTTTACACTGTGGATCCTGTGGGATAGGAAACTTGTCTTCTGGTTACAGTGAGGAACCTCCAGCCGTGCCTCCCACCAACCGGGCAGCAGCTGTGGGAGCCCAGGACACTGCAGCTGGGGCGCTTTGCACCAGCAATAATTTTGGCCCATCCACTCTTACCGCAATAAATAGAGAACTGCTGTCAACAGGCTGTGAAGCAGTTCATAGTGAGACCTGTATCATCATCCCCACCTCGCAGATGGGGAAACTGAGGCATGCAGGGAGCCGCGTGATGGGACTTGAGCAAGGTGAGGCAGCAAGCCGGGAATTTAACCCAGATTTTCTGCAGCATTCCAGTTTCCCAGCTTTAAATGAAACCTAATGTAAGATTAAGAGGGTGAATAATGCTTTCTTCACCTCCAAGAGGGTAGTTACCCCATGGGGGAAGTTACTCGCTTTCATAGTTTTCTTACATTTACATATCAGGCTGTGGCAGTGAAATCAATTTTCTCCTCCTGCAACCAGGAGAATAAGCAGTCCAAGCTCAATTTGGAGCCACACGTTCAGTGTGCATAACTTCCCAAAGAAAGATCGCAGAGGACACCGGGATGTAGATAGGAAGTTTGCCCTAGGACCAGTTTCTTCCACCTCCAGGGTAAATATTTCCCCAGAAGGTCCCCCCTCTGTAGGCAGGATCCTTCCATTTATTTCTATTCCCAGACCTCGGATTTAGCAAAGCACTGAAGCAGGTACTTACCTTTAATCAAGCACATTAGTCGCCCCATTGAAGTCAATGGGACTTCTCAGGTGCTTAAAGCAAAGAATGTGCTCGGAGTGCGCTGCTAAGCCAAGGGAAGTGGTGGTTGATGAAGACAGAGAAAAAGCAGTCAACAAATGAACCAGAACCATCTGCAAATGACTCCCAACTGGGCGGGCTCCCTTGTATCTCCTTATACTGCTTTGCTTGCTGAAGAATTTTTCATTATGAATACAGAGCTCCTGCTGCTGCTACTGCTTTTAAATGGTGCTTAGTAATACTAAACCCTTGGGGTATGCTGCAGACACAGCCAGAGCCTCCCACTCGCTGCTCGGGCACTTCCAATCCCGGCATGGAGAGCTGGTAACGGGAGGGAGGTCAAAGCGTGGCCACGCATTGTTCCAGATGGGGAATGATCCCAGAGCCATCACACAAGCAAAGCTGCGATGGAGGCTTTCCCACTTGGGTTAGGCTAGCCCAAACCGTGGTCCAAACATAGAGGTGATGGCCTCCAGGGACAACCAGTATTCACACTGCAGGGGCAAACACCAGGCAGCTCTGCGCCCCACAGCGTTATCCCGCGACGGCCCTTCCCTGGCTGAGTCGTAGCCTGCGTGAGGGCGCCTTGAGAAACACTTCCCACAAAGCATTCCCTGAAAGTCCTCCCTCGTCAACCCTCCCTGCGTTGCTGAGAGGATCTCCAGCGCTCAGCCTGGCTCAGCTACCTGCAACCCTTCGAATGAGCACCCGCTGCAAACGGCTCTTCCGAAAAGCTCGGAGTTCATGTTTTACAAATAAGCCCTTAAAAATTCACCATTTTCTGCCAGTAAACTACTATAAAATATTCACGACACTCAAAATGAACCTGAATGCAAAATAATTCTTTCCCATTTCAGGTGAGAAGTCGCAGAAGATGTTACCCCCAGCTCCAGTCCTGGGAGGCAGAGCTGTTTGGAGGAGCTTGTGCATGCTCTGTATTGCTTTTTAAAGACATTATAGGTGGCAGATTGATTTTTATTAATTATTTCTATCTCAGCAACACCTAAGGCTGATCTGATGTTGCTCTTATATTGTGTAGGAGTAGCAAATAATGAGATTATCAGGTTGTGTACTGTCTCTGAAAGTGCTGTATTTGGGACTTGTATCATTTATTGCAACGTACCCTGTAGACAGTATTTATCAGAGCAACACAAAAAGAATCCATAATATCCAGCCGCCTGTTGCCACCTCCATGATAAGATTACAATGGCCGTTCAGGGAAACACGTGAACAAGTTCCAGGGTCCTCCCCGTAAGGACTGCGCATAACGACCACCACAGACAACACAAGAATAACTATCAGCCTGCTTCGGGGTGCTTCCTCCAACGGAGACCTGACTTATAGACAGGCATTTGCTTTGCAAACAGCGAGGGCCGGCAGCACCTGGAAGTGCTTGTCCCCGTGGCAGACCTTGGGGACACCTTCTGGGAGCGCTCCTCTTCCACTCCAGGACAAAGCCACCTCTCCCGGCGTCCAGTGCCAGTGGCTAACTGCACCGAACGATGACCCCAGACCAGCTGGGAAGCCACAGTCCCACTATTACCTTCAACCTGATACTTGCCTTTATTATCACAGATATATACATGCCAGACAAGAGATGGGTATCAGTTCAAGAACAGGATCCACTGGGCACGAAGGGAGGGAAGTGCTGATAGAGAGAATGTAGCTTACTATTTAAATCCTACTTTAAAAAAAAAAAAAAAAAATGTCTTTTTTAATAAAATTTCCTTAGAAAAGTCTCTCTTGTGTACACAAAGCCGTGGGGAAATTTCCCAAAGGGTACAATGGAGATTACAAGATACTGCTTAGGCTGGAGCATCAGGGGGTGGATGCTTTGAACTCAGGGGGTTTCTAAAAGCACAAGGGAAATTCTTCCAGAGTCAGAGTCTTTCACAGTGTTTTAATAGGGGACAAATTACTCATTTTTTCTACCCTCCGCAGATCTGCCCAAAGAATCACAAACATTTTTCCTCCCTCAAATCCTTCTCTAGTGAGGGTGATAACAATACATCCCTGATAGTCTAACTCCACCTATAGATCTCAAAGCGCTTGATAAAGTTTCACAGGTTTCACGAGAGCTATTTTTCAGGGGCAGGGAGAGGTGAAGTGACTTCACTAAAGAGCCAGCTTAAGTAGTTGAATCAAAAAAGACCTTATTATAGTAACACAAAAGCTTTGTTTGAGATACTACGATTTGACATCATCCCAAAAAATATAATGCTTTAGGGCATGACTCCGTAGCCATTAACGTTTGTGTAAGGCTTTCCATTGACATTGGTGGAAGCTGGGTCTGCCTTTTAAAAGCCATCCCTTCATCCACTCAGACAAGCCTTTTTTTTTTTTTTTTTCCTTCCCATTTGCAGCTGATGTTGTCCAGCCTGTTTTCTGGAAAGCGACAACTTTTCCATTTTCACATAGAGCGACTTTATTTCCATGGTACGCCAGTCTGCTTGGGATGTCATGGCGTGGCTCACAGCAAACACTAACGTGACATGACAGGCAGATGCAACTCGCTGAGCTCTGCCTCGGCAGGACAAGCCAGGGAAGAAGTTTAAAGCAGCTTTTTCCAAGGAAACACGATGGAGAGGAGGATGCTGAATCCCTCATTTCTGCTTCTGGAAAGAGAGACCCGAAGTTTTACAGCCAGCTTTCCGTATAAGCATGGCACCACGTCCCCAAAACCAGCTGGGACGGTGCAGGCACCATCAGCCGAGCTGGGATCGACCACAGCATCCCGAGCCAGGGTGACGTGTTTCTCTGCGTGACTTACAAGCTCACAGTCACACAGCCAAGTGGTGTGCAAGCTCGGTTTTGCCTCTCAAAACACCCAGGAGACATCCTTTAACAGAGGGACAAAAGGAATAAATCATGTCTCCTACACAGACTGTAATACCTTGGAGTGATTCCAAGAGACTAAAGCACACAGGCAAGTACCAGGAAGAAGGAAACGTCCCACATCTGTGGTGGCGTGGACCCGCTCGCGGAGGTCTGGGAGGGCAAACTCATCAGCCAGCTGAGCTAAACCAGCCAGGATCTGCACTGAGCCCCCAAGGACCCTTCTGGAGGGTCAGCAGGAGCTGGGTGCCTCCTCGCCTCCCTACACCACCAGCCGAGGAGCAGGATCCGGCCAGCCCCGCTGTGAACAGCCCTCGGCACGCACGGATGCTCCGCTCAGACCGCTCTCTGCGGAGGAGCTGCTCAGCTAAATGCCCTGCTTTGGTCTCACAGAGGCCACGCAGACTTCTCCAGGAATAGTCCTTCTCAGCTCCGCCACTTCGTCATCTCTCTGCATGTGCTTCCTTGAGTCTGAGGCCTGAAAAATTCCCGGCAAGAACAAGTGTTGATGAGGGATGAAACAGCTCAGCCTAGCCTTGGAGTAGAGCCTGCCTTCGCAAGGTGCAGTATTCCAGCCACACACCAGACACCATCACTTCTTGGACAGGGTGAGTATTTATGATGACCCCAGAGCCTGCATTAATTCATTTACCGTGATCCAGAGACTGGAAGACAACCCTCAGCTTCAATAGGATATTGGCTCAAGCCCATATACATCAAACTGTATCTGCAACATCCAAGCTGTCCCCATCTGTTACCCTGACTGTGAAGTTTACAGATGAGAAGCAGGAAAAAGTTATAAAATGCAATGTGTGGGCCCTGCTCTTGTGCAGACATACGAGGCACGTTTAACTTCTCACATGGAGTGTAATCTCAGCTGTCCCCGTGGACAACCAATAACGCAAAGACAGCGGCACGCGCGCCAAGCTGTCAGCACACATGGCTCCGTGCAAGCAACATTAAAGCCAGCTCACACCTCACAGAGCCCCAGACATGGACTTTTCAGGAGCTTCAAGCAGGTTGAGATAACTAATATCAATATTTACTAATATTCACTGATATCCATTCCATACTGCCTAGAATGAAGTCTCGAGAACCCGAGGAGCTCGCTCGCAGAAGGCGGGATTGCTTCTTCCAGCACACTTCACAGGACAGCATCTCTCCAGCCCAGCACTGGGAGAACCACAGGGTGGGCTGCACCATCTCCTGCTCACCCTTCTGCGTCCACCTGAATCCCAGCCACCTCCGAATCTCCCATCTCTGTAAGACTTGTGACTCCCTTTGGCTGCACGAAGCCTCCAGGAGCCCAGGAGTTTGTGGGCGCTTACTCCAGGGGGAACGGGGAGACCCTCTGACGTCCTCCTGCGCTGGCACTTGAGGTGCCACTGCCGCCTCTCCGGTGCGGCCACTTGGCAGCCGGCACGGCAGCCACGGAGCTGGCGCTTCCCGGGAAGGGTCAGTGTCACGATGAACAATGGCTGCACGGCGGCGCTGGGAAGCGGCACAACAGACTCTCAACACAGAAATTACTCCAGGCACAAAGAAAACACCAACAAAGATCCTACTCAACAAAGAGATGCAGGAATTTCACAGCAGAAGTGAAGAACAGAGACTTTAAAAACTGCTTTCATTTCACTTTGCAGCTCTGTACACAGACAGTCAAGCACCAGAAACGTTAGGGCTCGGGGCACACTGCAGGTCACCAGGATTTCCTCATTTATTGCTTATTTCTTAGATAAGCTCACTACAAACACAGGAGTCCTCATCCTCTTTGTATTCTTTGGAAACAGTGACACTGAATAGGATCTTTTCTTTTTCTCTCCTCTTCCTCTGAAGGGCTGTGGTAATGAGCAGAGGATATAGTTCACTTCTCTGAGAGAGGAGGCTATTAGAGCTGGTGCTAAACACCCACATCAGAGTGGTGGCAAAGCAATGGCTCCCTCCTCTCCTCTGGGAAGTCACAATCCAGCAGCTCCACTCAGGAAAGACAAAGAGGAAGGCACTACTGAAAGGATTAACTCCTCCCGGTCCCACGCGCACCGGCACATCCTCTTCACGCTGAGGTTTTGCTGCAGGCAGTGGGGCTGAGGATGGGCTCAGCCCCGGCGCTGGAACCGGGCAGCCGCAGGGAGTGGGAGCGATGGGAAGAGGATGCCACAGTCAGTATCTGGCCATACGCCTCCCGACACTGAGGAATTTAGGTTCTCTGAAAACCCTTGTCACGGGGCCAGGTTGAGATCTGCTGCGACCCTGAAGTGATTATCACCTTAAAGTAGGTTAGTGTGTTAATAAATTAATTATGTGCCGGGGTAGCCAGTTGTCTGAGGAGAGAAGGATTAAAATTGCCTCCTAGATAAATTAGGAGCAAGATGTCCTGTGGGGAAGGCAACGAAGGGAAGGCCTGAACCCACAGGAGTCCTGCGGGAAAGCCGAAGAAGAGACTGGAGGTGAAACCTGCCCTGCGTGCCCGTCACGGGAGCGTGTGCCTTGGTGATGGGAGCCTGCCTGGAGTCGGCACTCCTGGTGTTCTGTAACCGCCAGCACCACCAGCACCACCAGCACCCGGCATCCAAACCGCACGGGAAGGCAGCGGTGCTGAAGGGGATGCCAACTTGCAGCTGAAGCTGCCACAGATCCAAGGCCTGTCACCGAGCAGTCAGTGGGATGAGATAAATGCTCCAGGAGCGCCTCGTCCCTCCTCCCCTGAGCAGGCGGTGATTACTAAGGACATTTCCATGAGCGGTGTATGATCTTTATTTTTTTTCATGCACAATGACCTTTAAAAGTACTGGCTAAGCTATTTGCATTGCCTAGCCCAGAGTTTCAACAGACAGCAGGAAGACGAGCATTAACCTTAATGGCTAAATCACTTCATGCCACTCCGAAGATGGAACACTCCCATGAGTCGGCAAAAGACCATTTTCATTTGATTATTATATATTTAAACAGCAACAAGCGTCTCTCAAAGCTCAAAGTTACATGCTTGCCGATGCCCCTCGGTTTTCCAGAGGGCCAGCCCAGGAAACGCCCTGCCCTGGGCTTAAGCAGCATTTTGGGATGGTTTGTGGAAGAAGCCGGGCACCTTTGAAGGCACCTCGCTGCAGGGAGATGGGCTGGGAGAGGCCACAACCCGGCACAGCCACGCTGCTGGCGACGGCTCCTCTTCTCCCACCGCGCAGGAGGCGGCGTGGGGAGAGCTGCAAATTCAGGTCTGACCCCCAAACCACCCCGCGGCACTTGCCGAAGGTTCACGACGCCTTTGCGCTGGGGGTCTCGCGTGTTTTTTTCACAGAGAAAAGAATTCGTAACGTGTAAGTTATATTTATACCTGCAATAAAGAAGCAGCGTAAAGAGCATGTGAGTAGAATGACAGCCCCCTCAGCATGCTGCTTAGGTAAAAATACCTGCTTTGGAGCAGGTTTATTTGTACGTTCGTAAACACGAAGCCTGAAAGGAGTAAGCAACGCTGAAATAAATTCCTCGAAATTGCAATGCTCATGGCAAAACATTGTGTGTTATTCAGCCAGCTCCAACAATTAAAACCTCACATCCAGCCAAGGTCAAAATATGGCCCTCGTCCAATGCATATTTACTTCCATGGAAAGGTTTGCACTGATCCTAAGAGATTCCCAGAAAAGATCAGTTCACTATCCCTCCCACAGGCACGCGGCCACCTCCGATAATACAGCTGTTTCCCAGCAGCTCACGGCATTGCGACGGCTGCGGAAGGACGCCGAGAGCAAGCGCAGCGGTTCCCAAACAAGGTGTGGGTGCGCGCCCTGACCCAGCCGGGACACCCGCTCCGGCCTCTCCCCCTTCGCCACATCAGCTTTAACGACTGTTCAAAATCCGGTTCTTGCAGAGATCGCAGCACCCGCTAAGCCACAGCCAGCGCTTTAATTCCCAGCCGGAGAGCTGTTGCTGAGCCACCCGTGTCAGCCCTCGCAGCGGATGGCTTGCAGCCCGCTGCAAGCACCGGGCACGTCCCGCTCCAGCGGCTGGGCACAACTGAGCAGGACCCATATATCCATCTTCATAGATCCGTACGCGCAAGGAGAGGACGTGCTGCCTACCCGTGTGCTGTCTCACCCGGCTCTGCCTGCCGCTTGCTTACTGCTCCCGCTCACCCTCCTAAACCGGGGCTATCCCGGACAAAGTCATCCCAAAGAGAGCTCCAGGCTGCAGCAACCTCCGGGCTCACCACCCAAACCCCTCCACAGACAGCGGGGATGATACCGGGGTGTAGCTGGCCCAGCCAAAACGCAAATCCAAAATGAGCCCTGGTGATGAGTCCGGACCTGAAGCGCGGCCACGGAAGAGGGAACGTGCCCAGGAGACACGCAGGCACCTGGAGAAGCCGGCTCCTTGCCCGAGAGGTCAGTGGCTGCTGGCAGAGGGCATGGGAGACACCGGTAACATCTCCGGCTACCCGGGGAAGATTTGACAGAGGACATCTGTCAAAGCCCTCGTACTACAAACTACTCGAGAGGAAGCATGTGATGGTATTATTGGAGCTTGTATTGTGCTGCTGAGCAGCGCTATTCTTCATGTCCTTTTTGTCATTTAAGAGAGACTTTTGTGACAGCATTTGCCTATCGCTTGTAATTCCGTGCAGGTTTGTGAAGTGCCCTATTTTAAAAAAAACACCATACATTAGATTTTCCCATTCTCATTTTTCTTGATGTACAATACTGTCTAAATCAGTTTAAGATCAGGCCTGTACATCATCTCTGGAAATGAATACAAATCCCTCTTATTCCAAGTCAAATTAAATAATCAGGAGATACAGTGGCCACTCACATATTTAATACAAAGAAGCACAAAGTCCGGAGCTTTCTGCTGTTGCAAGACCGCAGCCTCTTCGTCCCCAGCGTGGCCACACCGGGGAGAGCCAATGCCAGCACCGTTCCAGCCAGGAGAAGCTCCGTGAGGACGACACCAACCCCGCACCCATGGCTGCACCCAGCAAACCCTGCGCAGGCACAGGACAAGCGGGAGCTCCGGTGCTGCCGGAGGAGCCAAGGGGCAGCGCCGGTCCCCCAGGAAGCCCCCCGCTGTATTTCTCCTCCTCTCCAAAAGCCAGAGGGATGCAGACACCAAGCACTGCGTTGGAGGGATGCAGACACATTGGAGGGATGCAGACACGAGCATTGCATCAGCAGATTGCCAAGGGCCCGGGGACTGCCCTCCAGTTGCATTTAAGTTTTCCAGCACATTTAACCCAAAACATACCTTAGCGTTCACCGCCAGCCGTGGCTGCCTGGCCACGCTCGCTGCCCAGGAGCGACCACAGGCACCTGGGCTTGCACAGGGTGCTAACAAGGAGCAGCTGCCTCACGGCAGCTCCAGCAGCCTTGGCGGAAAGAGAGAGCCGTCCCTCTCTTGAAATCCATTACCTCCTTTTAATTAGCTGCAATTATTCTAATTGGAGGCAAAGAGGAGGTGCAGGCATGGAGGCTGGCGGCAGGGGGGCTGGGGGAGCTGCTGGGGCTGCAGGTACTGACCTTTCCCCGGCTGTTCCTGCCTGGCATCTTTCTGCTGCCGAGTGGAGCGACGCCGCGGGGTGCCACGGCCCTTGGAGGGGCAGCGAGCATGCAGGGGCACCCTCGCCCCTCCCCAGCCACCGCATCTGCCCCCGCGGGGCAGGGGGCACCACGGGCTCCACTGGGCTCCGCAAACACCATCGCTGCCCGCTCCCCGCATCGCCCCCGGCTGTCCTCCCCGGCTCCAGCAGCCGGCTTGGCCACCCCGCTGCCCACTTGTGCTTTGTATGCCCGACCGCGCCTCTGAATGCCGGCATTAGCCTCCTCCTCGACTGCGACAGCGTGATTTTGTTTGGGTGATGGAAGCTGAATGCAGTAGTCAAGGCTGACACATAACGCTGATTGATATATTGGCGCCTAAGAGTTTTTATGTTACTGGCAAGCGACTATCAGGCGGTGTGACTAGCTGCGTGCCCCTTTTCAACTTGCCAGAAAAAAAAAAAATAAATAGAAAATAAAGCAGCAGTGAATGCGGCGGGAATGCTAAAGGAGAAACTGCCCTGACGGCAGGCTGCGGGGAGCGGTGCCTGCCCCAGCCCAGGGCTTGCTGTGCAGCCCAAGGGGCAGAAACCATCCGCCCGGAATGTGGCAAGGAGTTTGGTCGCAAAGGGAAGACAGGACCCACCAGCAAAGTTGGTGCTGAAACTGGTGCTTGGGATGAACAGGACCACGGGGGCTCAGGGCCACCAGCATCCTGCCCTCTCCCTGCCTGATGCTGTGCCTGGAGATGGCCAAGCGTGCCTGTGTCCCCTCATCCTCCCCAAAAAGGACCTGGGGTGATGGCCAAGCATGCCTGTCCCCCCTCATCCTCCCCAAAAAGGACCTGGGGTGTCCTCATCAGAAGCGTGCTCAGTCTGACTGTGTGCTGGCACCATCACGCAGCCCCACGGAGACACGGGTACACCAGGGAAGAAGTGGTTGTCCTCTCCTCCGCTGCCCAGCTTCCCAGCAGCATCAGCCGGGATCGCTGCTGCCCGAGTCCGAGTCCCAGGCAGCGAGAGAGGGAAGTGGACTTGAGCATAGGACTTGAGTAGCAGCTTTTATGAGCTTTACACAAAAAAAAATATGCCTTTGTAAAAGCTTAACAGCAGGTAGGCATAAGGCCATGAGAAACAGGGAGGTGGTAATGGTCTTTTGAAAGTAATTCCTTTCAACCATAAAACCAAGACTTGATGAAAATGATAAGCCATGGGATGTGGCTGCCTGATAGCGTATTAACATAAATGCTTCAAGTAGCAGCCACAGCGGCCTCGCGAGCCAGCAGGAACGGGGGGAATTAGCAGCCTCGTCAGCCGACATGGGGAGCTGCTGCACAAAGAGCCCCGCGAGGGAAGCAGCAGTGATAATTAATTGTTGGGCTGGGAATAGGCCCACCTGCGTGAGCCGCCTCTCCTGTCCCACAGCCCGGGCAGGGGCAGGACGGGAAGGGGGTGGCGGGGAGTGAGAACAAGATGTTGTCCCATCCCACACCATCTCATCCCACCTTATTCCGCCTCACTCCATGCCGTCCCTTCCAGGCAAAATACTCCATCATCGCCCAGTGCTTGTGGTGGAGAGCAGGAGATCTTGTTTCTACCTTGTTTGCCATCTTTGCTCTTTCTTCCTCCTGCTCCCCAGGAGACATCAGACGCCCCTGCTGAGAGAGGGCTCTCGGGAGACCTGTTCCCAAGTTCAAACCATCATTTCCCTGAGGAGATGCTTGCCTGCACCGGACCACAGTGTCAGCACGCTGGGACACCCTCCCTGCCCCGCGCTGCTTGCAAAGCTGCCCCTGCCCGCTCCCCTTAATGGACCTGTAGTTAAAAACACAACCTCTGACAAATGTACTTTCAGAATTCAGATGTCCCCTTACAAAACTAATATTCCAGTTCACTGGTGTCCCTGCCAGGAGCATGCGATTTGGTTGCACAGTCTATTATGTTCTAGAACGTGAAAGGTCAGGCTTAAATGGGATTTTTCGTTCTAAAAGTCACCTACATGAATGACACACAGTACCACCATGAGGCATTTGTAAAGCAGAATCCAGGATTATGGATGCACCATTTACTTCTGTTTATCCCCCAAACAGAAAACTGGAAAATATTTGCCTTTCCTGAGCCTTCAGCTTGAGAAATTTCCTGGAGCTCTGAGGGCTTTGGGGGCAGGCTGTCAAACGAAAGAGAAATGCCAGGAGCAATTAGCACAGCTGGGGATCGAAATCCCACCCCGAGGTTTCATTCTGCCTTGGGATCTATCTTTGTGGGCACGAAGATGCTCTTTGGTTGGGTCTAGGTGCTGGAAAAGTGGGATGCTGCCTGCAGCGCAAAGGGCTGCGAGCACTGGGGTGCCGGTGTGCCGGCAGGCGCTGTCGGTGCTCACCAGGGCCGGGATCCGCACGACGGGGGCGCACGGGGCTCAGTGCTGCACCACAAGGCCGGTCACGGGGAATGGACAGACAGGACACGTCAAGTCTGACCACACAGTGGTTCACGAGGAGATACATGTGCCGAGGTCAATGTGTACCCCAATGGGTTCCCATCAACGCTCAGCAGCATCCTGTCCCATCCCAAACCTGCTCTCCCCGTCTCTCTCTGCATCACCTTTCAGATTTCTCTTCATGCTTCTGATTTTTACTACCGGGATAAAAGGGTTTTGAAAGCAGCCGCCTCCGAGGACTGAGGAAAAAAGGATCAAGATGTGAGAGTCGGGCTGAGAGGGGAAAGGTTTTGGGGACAAAAGAGAACAGAGCCGCTTTGCCCTTTCAGGATCACGCATCCTGCTCTGGCTTACTGCAGAAGATCCAGAAGAAAGGGAGAGCCCTTTCAGCATGGAAAAGCAGAGAAAGGTTCAGCACAGAGAGCAGCAGGAGTGAGAGCAGCCCCATTATCTGGCAGAAGTAGAAATAAGACTGGGGAAAAGAATGACTTAAAAATAAAAGGAACATTAAACCCGATGTTTCCTGGAGCATACGTGTGTGTTTCTTTCCATGAGGAGGGCATTTGGAGGGATAAGCAGGGTTAAAGAGCCTCATTCATCTTCCCCTTACAACTGTGCTGACTCAGAACCTGGTCAAACAAGTTTAATCTTTTTAGCGACAACAAAGAGAAGTGGAAGGAGGGTGGAAAGGAGCCAGCCTGGATGGGCAAAGAGGGAGAAAAAGAAAGCACAGAAAGAAAACTTCCCTTTTATGGCTTTCAGTTATTCATTCCACCATGGAAATCTGGCCTGATGGGTTTAGGGGGGAGAAACAATGTTCTTAGAGCTGTGGCTCTGCATCTGTCTTCTCCCCTGGTGCTGTCCCAGCAGGATGGCGGGGACCTGGTGGGAACGGCCTCAGCACCGCCACCCTGAGCCCATGGCATGGGGATGGCGGAGGGAGGGCAGCCAGGGAAGCAGGGGCAGGGTGCAGAGGAGGTCCAGGAGGTCACTGGTAGGGGTGGATGTGAGGAAGAGGTCCAGGAGGTCACTGGTGGGGTTAGACGTGAGGAAGAGGTCCGGGAGGTCACTGGTGGGGTTGGATGTGAGGAAGAGGTCCAGGAGGTCACTGATGGGGTTGGATGTGAGGAAGAGGTCCAGGAGGTCACTGGTGGGGATGGACTCAGAGCCTCCTTACTCCCAGGCTCCCACGCAGCCGCCTGGTGCCTGCCCAGGTGCCACCACCTCCCAATTCCAGGGCACGGGCAGCGACGGCCCAACCAGCTGCGTGCTGGCAGCCCTGGTATCCAGCTACCCCTTGAAATACAAACCTCAGTCTCCATCTCAGCCCTGAATGTTTTTGAGCTCCCTGGGCCAGAAGAATATCAGGGTGCAGCATGGAAACAGCTTTTGTCCTTTTTGGAGAAGAGCGGCACGAGGACACTGCCGTTGCGTCTCGCTTGAAATGGAGCCGTTCATTAGCAGCGCTGCTCCGTAAGGAAAATGGCCATCGTGTATGGGGGAGAGAACACTTTAAAAAATCAAACATGCTGTACCAAATAATCCTACACTGGCTGGAAGATGAGGTCTTTTTCATCCTTAATTTCTGTAATTCCCAGTCATACTGAGTATGATGCATCCTCATTTATAATGTAAGAGTTAAGGTTGGGGCAACAATTATTTTCAGGATCCTATAATCTCAACTGTAAAATTTCACCCCAGGCTGGAAATGAAAGAGCAAATCCTTCACTTTGGCATGAGCTGTATAAGACACAAAGCAGTTCCACTGCTAGCGAGTTACGCAAATATAAATGCACATTAGATTCCCCACTTAACATTTTTTTTCTGATCTCGAGCCAAAAATAAGATCTGAACTGAAATATGAATTTTGCATTGCATGTTTCTGATCCAAGATGTAAAAACAGACTTCCGAGGCTGCAAGCATCTACCTGTTTTCACCCACCTCCAGAGCCCTGGAGATGGGTTTGCTGAGCACACACCCTGCAGACAGCTACCTCGCCTGACTGTGCCGCCGGCTGCCGCAAAGCCTCTCCGAAATGGCTCGCTGCAGTCCTGCTCCGGATCTGTACCTGCCTGCACGCTGCCACTCAGTCAGCTCGAGAAATGAGAGGGGGAAAAAAAACCCCAAACCTGCCTCGACACAGCAATATTAGCAAATCCTGCAAAACACAGACCCCCTCGGAAAGGTCTGCGTGACAACCACCGTGCGCATGAACACGGAATCCCAGCCCGGCAGCCAGCCTGCAGGGCAGCATCCCTACCCGGCCTGGCCACAGCCTCTGCCGATCGCTCCCGCTCGTGTTGCGCTGAGCTCTCCTGACCCAGGCACACCATTTTGGGAACACCCACAGAAGAGATTTTTGGATGGGGAAGCTCACGCTCTCCCAGGTCTGCTCCCCTCCAGACTTCGACAGAGCCTTTTCGGTCAAAAAGGGGATGCTCCGACACGAGCGCCTTTTGCAAGTGCCGACACATGAGCCCTGCAAAGCATGGCAAACGCCGAAACTGGGAGAGCTGCCGAGGACAGGGCAAGCAGAGATCCGCATGGATCAACGCCGACGGCAGCTCCTTGGCACCCGCCACCAAAAAACACCCACGTGTACAGGGAAACCTGGCCATGGTGCGGCGTGGGCTCTACTCCTTTGGTTCAGTTCCTTTTTTTTCTTATTTTTCTGTCTTTTTGCTTCTTTAAGGAAAAGCGGTGTTCCCTGCCCCTGGGTCATTCCCCGGCAGGTTGGGCAGGGCAGGCAGCGGGCTGGGAACCTGCACGCAGAGCCGCTGCTGCCCTCTGCGAGCACAGGGACACAGGAGAGGAGCCCGGCAAGGCGAAAGGACTGAAAGCACTTCTTTTGGTCGTAAAATTTGACAGTGCTATGACAGGCTGGGGAAACATTAATTACCATTATTGTTGCTCCAGCCATTAAAAGGAGGAATGGTCTCTGCTCTGGAGAGGTCTGTCCCACTCCGGTTTGGGAAAGCATCCCACGGCAGCCCTTATGCACCTGCTTAATATTCAGCTCGAGTCAAAGTGCTACTCTCGTTTGGGCTGGAGTAAGCAAGTGCTTAAGGGATTATTTTTTTCCTCCGAGCAGAGGCAGACCAAGGCCACACAGACACAGGGCTGGGAGGAAGAACAACAGGGGCAGCTTGTCCCTTTCAAAACCCCCCGATGCTTGGAAAGACACGGCAAGGCTGAGTCTGCAGGAGAGCCCACGCCGCGGCGAGGAGAGAGCGGGTGGCAGATGTGTTCACAGGCCACGAGGGAGAGGGAAGCACTGAATTTCGGTGCAGCTGGAGACAGCTGTGGGTGCAGCTGTACCAGGTGGGGCAGAGCCCCCGGCGCTGCCTCTACCCCTGCTCCAGCACCCACCATAGCTCAGGCAACCGTGCTCAAAACGAGCTCCAGGCAAAACCCTTGGTCTTCAGCTCAAGAGTGTAAATGGCTGATCTAAACCAGCCTGGCTGATTTACCTGGGGTGGACGGTGACAGGGGCTGCTCCATCTGCAGATGGCGAGAGCGGCAGAGGTGGTGACCACCGGGGTGGGACGTGCCCCCAGGACCTGCCTCTGGCATTGGCTGAAGAGCGGAGACCCCATCACCTGGGTAGCCTGCAGCAGCTCCGCACGGACCTCCCTGGTGACGCTCGTGGTGCGAGAAGAAAGTCAGAGCACCAATTTTAAACCTGACTACAGTATTTACACACACGTACATAAGGCTGAGAGATGACAGAATTATATAATTTGCTCGGTACAGATTTGCTGCTCAATTTTGCAAAATGTAGCGTGTGATGCAGATTGCTATGAGTGTTTGTTTTTAAATACCAGATTAAATGGGCACATAAAATTACCGTAGCCTTGAGCTGATCCATTGCTCTATGACATTTAACGTTGGGTTGCATCAGTCATGCCATGTTGCGTTGCATCACATAATGTAATGTGACATGACTGATGAATCCAGACCTCCTGCTCCATCACCAGGGAAGCCTCACCAGCCTGAGAGCCATTCCTCGGACCGATGGCGCAGCTGGTGCTGCCGCGCTGCCACTTCTCCATGGGCTTTTCATCCAGGGCCCCCCCAGGATGCGCAGGCACGAGGGAGGGACAAGCAGGGTCACTGGAGCCTAAATTTTTGGTGGTTTTTTTTTTTTTTTAACTCCATCTCTTGGCTATGGAGTTGCCTCCCATGATGGGCTTGCCTATCGCTGAGCACCTTCGGTTCTGCCTCAGCCCCTACGGAGCCCTCCGTGCGGGAAGGCTGCCGGCAGGCTTGAAATGCCTCCAGGCTGGCAGAGGGCTGCACACCCTAAGTGAGCTGACGAGACGGGGATGAAAATCCACACTAAGCTGCAGGGAAGCAAAATGGATTGGAGAGAGCATTAGCTAAATCCCCCAGTGAAAGGAGCAAGGGGGCTTGCTGTGCCGCCGATGCTGCCTTTGAAGCACGGGAGATAATGCTTCTCCCCGGGCTGGGAGGGAGGAGGCAGCCCAGGGACCTTGTGCCGGCTGGATGGAGGCGATGGAGTGAGGTCAGGCACTAAACAGGCAGGTAGAGCTGCGAAAAGGTGCCCTGCACCTCCTGCCTGCCCTAAACCTGCTCGGAGAGACAGGCGAAGAAAATCACAAGGGGTTTTTTCCCAACCCCGTCAATAGGTGAGCGACGACTTTGCAGCACTTAGTCCACCTCCGCAGGCCCAGCTGTGCTGCCACGATGCAACTCATCGCTCTCCGTGGGATGGGAATGTCGCTCCTACGCTCTGCGAGGTCCCTCCGGCACCCTCCAGCACGGGCTGCAGCGCCGGCTTGGGATGCTGAGCCCCCGCGGCTTCTCCCGGCAGCCCACCTGCCACCCTCTTAGCCCAGCCTGTAAATCAGATCAAGGAAATGATCTGGGCTAAAAATAACCCAGATATAATCCTTTAAACTGCCGGGGAGGCAATCAAAATCACGATATTTAGGGATTTGCATGCAATAGCTAAACGAAGATCATTGTATTTAAATAAGCCAGGGAAGGCAGGTCCGGCCGGCAGGGCCAGCGCCACGGTGGGCACAAACAGCAGCAGCGATGGAGCTCCGCTCCCTGGCAGGACCAGCCTCTTCCCTGCAGAACCAGGATCCAGCCAGTGCCCGGACTCACCACCCCAGTTACACTCGGCAGAGAGACAGTTAATTGTAGTAAAATGGGAATGAACGAAGGGAGCCAAATTGGCATTTAGTACTTGGAACAAGCGTTATCCCCGGCAGAGCGTGCACAACTGCCTTCCAGAGAAGGACGAGTCGCAGGCGTGAGGGGCACGTTCCCTCAGACGGCACTAAATAAGCACAATATATTCATCTACAACCACTCACATGATTATTTACAAATGATTATTTCCTAAATGTGCCACTCTGCCGGGATGCTTAGCGGCAAAGCCATGGCCAGAGCAGGGTCAGCCTGTCTTCTGCCCAGCTCGCCTGCGGCAGCAGCCAGTGGCACATCCAGACGCATGTACTGGGAAGGGAAGGAGCATCTCACCTTGCCTACTGGGTGACTGCTAGTCCTAATCTGGTGTATAAAACCTCCTGGGATGCATCGGGTTTAGGCACTAAAGTGCCCGGGATTTGTGAGCCTCATGCCCGCTGAGCCCAGAGCTGTGGACTGGGACACGGGAGCGCAGCAATTGTCCCGTGCGCACATCCCAAACCATGGCAGAAACGACCTATGGAATATAAAAAACCGAACTAGAAAACTTCCCTAAGCCCAACATGGGGTTAAGTTTTGAAATATCTTGCCACAGGATTTCGCAGATGATGAAAATTTACTTGAGCTCAAGAAAAGAGAGGAAATGAGTAGGAGAAAATTCCCTCGTGGGCTGAGGCATCCCAACCCATCCCATCCCATTCCATCCCGTCCCATCCCAACCCATCCCAGCTCCCCCAGCCCCACCGCAGTGCTGGGGGCGGCAAAAGCCCTTGGGGAGGCGGTGGGGCAGGTTTCCTTCTTCCTACGCGCTTCCCAGGGCTTCGGCCGAAGCGCCCCCCCAGGGCCAGCAGCTCAGGCTGGCCGGCCCTTTGCTATGACCTGTTATGACGGCTCTTAAATCCTTAAAACAGCTTAGTTTAAATGTCAGTGGAAGATCAGAGTAAGAGCACATCCGTACTTGCCTATCACGGTTCAGCTGACAGGAGGTAATTTGTTATACTGCTGTAACTCTAGCCTATCTCCGGCAAGTCCTCACATGCCAACGGTAGTTTTCAAAATGGAATTTGGGCGGTCCGGGCACACGAAAGGGGATTGGAAAACTTTGTCCAGGGCAGAGGCACCGCCACCAAATTCCCCCAAGACATAAAATCCCTCCTATCCCTTGATTCCCGGCAAAGGTGGGGTTAAATATGCCTCTGCGATCCTATGGGCACTGGTATTTAGTAATATATTAGTACTAAATAATACTATTTAGTACTATTTAATACCCTTCCATGAGGACTGGGGTCTCCCCAGCGCTGGCAGGTGGAGAGGGCTGGGGGACACGGCGTGGGCAGTGCCGACGGTGGGGTTGGGCTGCTCTCCATCGCGCCACAGCCCAGCTCTCCTCTTTTCTATGATCCTCTGGACACCGTAAATAAAATCCATTTCTAAGGTCTCAAACCAATGAATTTTCCCCCAGTGGATCTTTACGAAGTTATTTAGTCCTAGTGTCTTCATAATTGTGATAGATTGAGACAATTCGTCCCAGCTGTAGACTGGGCAGCAGGAGGGAAAGGGGATGAACGTGGACACCGGCTCGAGCCCCTGTAACAGATTTTATTTACGCTGGTGACATCCATCAGGGCCCGGCAGCCTGAGAGGCACAGTCCATCTTCAGCCCAAGGGGGAACGGAGGGAGGAGCAGCCCTGGGAATGAGCTTATGCGGAGGGACGTACGGAGCCAGGCTGAGGATGGCAGCCTTCCCCTTCGGACAACCTGCGGGGCTTAAACGGCTAAGTCACCAGTCACCCCGGCTGATTGACATGATTAAAAAGCCTCCCAAGTCCAATCCTTTAAGGAACAAGATAGAAAACTACAGCAGTACCGGGAAAAAGAAGTCTCTAAGACACCCCAGCTCCTGAGAGCCAGCCAGAGGGAGCAGCAAGAAAGCTGCTATAGCACAATCTGCTGCTCTAAGGTTTGATGCTAAAAGAAAAGGAATTAAATGTATAATTCTACACAGCACTTAAAAAAAAAATCTATTTTCATTTTCTGAGATTGGATTTCCTCCTTGTCCTTCTCCCAGGTCATTTTCTCTCTACTCGGCCTTATCCCGGTGATTTCTCATCGCCCTTCCAGCAAGTGTGAATGGTGAGTGGCTTTGCAAACTCTGTTCCCCCTAGACTCAGATTATTATTCGCTATTGATTCATTGCATCCATCCACAAAGATGCGTATTGCAAAATATCCAGGAGCAGTACAAGAAAAGCAATACAAAATACCATTAAAAATGTAAAGAACCAGTCATCCAGACAAGACACAGGATATGAGCAATGGCAGCTTCGTCAGGCTGTGGCATCGGCTCCCAGCTTCCTTTCAACAAACCCCATGGAATCTGAAGCAGGAGAAAGAAGAAAGCCAGTGTGTAATCCTGGCTTTGCCCACAAAAGCACTTTCATGGGAGGGAAGGCAGCAGCCTTGGTAGGAGGCAACAGTGGCGGGCTCCGGCTTCTTCCCAGTCCAGCCAACAAAGGGGGACGGATGCATGATGGTGTGCATCGTGGCAGCAGGGAGAGATCCCAAAACTCCTGAAGCCCAGTCTCAGGTATCCCACTGGCTTTTCTAGTGATCTAGAGTGAAAAAACCATCCACCCCGTGTAAGCGTGTACTCTACGGCTGCCCAGAGCCATGGGTGAGAGAAGTTCCACACCGGCGACTGCGCTGAAGGACCAGGTTGTGAGAGGACCCTCGAAATCAGACTTGCTGAAAACAGAGGTGGGATGCTGAGGGGCTGATCCCTCTGCCATGGCTTTGGGGGGTGAAGGAGCCCAGCTTCCCCCGGGCAGGGTTCAGGCACGGCGGCTAACCAAGACAGCTCCTCTCTGGGAAGAGCAGCGGAAGGGGCAGCTCCCGCCATCCTGGCTCTCCCAGTTGCAAACCAGATGTGCAATTTAAAGCCCTTCGCAGACTCCCCTCTGCAGACTCCACTAGGAGCAGCACATCACAGGAATGCTCTGAAGGCACCCGGAATTTCCCCATCTCCCTTACCCGGGCCATTCCCTCCAGGGCTGACATTGCTTCTCACCCTCTGCATATAGAAAGTGAAAGAGAAAAGAAGGGGGAAAACATATGGCTCACTGTATACTCCAAGCAGAAAAACCTCTGCCTAGGTTTTTCTATGCCTAAGCCTACACAGAGCACACAAATCATCTAATTCAGGGCGTGCTTTGGAGTAGTTTAATATTCATAATGCACCTATTTTTATTTTATTGCTACCCATGAATATAACTGAATAATTGCAGCTGATTAAAGACAAAAAAGAAAGGAAACGTTAACACTGAGACAAACAAACACTGACTGTGTGGTAAATAGAAACACTCAAGGATTTAATTCCCTGAATACGAGAAGGGAGGGGGCAGTGAGAGCAGAGAGCTCCTGCCCTTGAGTTCCTCAGAACCGACTGCAGCTCGTGTTCCTGGTTGTACTTTCCTACAAATAATTTACACTGCTAATGTAGTTTTTGCTATACAAACAGTCATAGCCCCAGTGTAATACTGGAAGTTTTTCTTTTCCTATCAGATACAAGACTGGATTCACGTCTGCCCTCCCGTGCAGGGCATCACTGCCACCACCGCAGCTTCCACGCGTGGCTCATGTCCAGCTGAGCTGGGCAGGCTGGGACCACTTCAGTGGGGCAAGGGAAAAGCAGTGTCCAGGGGACAGGAAAATGGCACTGGGGAAAAAAAAAATCCCTCTTCTTCCACCTTTCCATGCGTTCAACCTTGGATCTCGCATGCCTACAGGAGAGCTGGAGAGGGACTCTTTGTCAGGAAGTCCAGTGATAGGACAAGGGGTAATGGTTTTAAATTGGAAGAGGGGAGATTTAGATTAGATATTAGGAAGAAGTTCTTTACTGTGAGGGTGGTGAGGCACTGGAACAGGTTACCCAGGGAAGTTGTGGAGGCCCCATCCCTGGAAGTGTTTAAAGCCAGGCTGGATGGGGCTTTGAGCAACCTGCTGTAGTCAGAGGTGTCCCTGCCCATGGCAGGGGGGTTGGAACTTGATGATCTTTAAGGTCCCTTCCAACTCTAACCATTCTATGATTCTATGATTCTATGCCTCGACATGGGGAGGTGCCGCCAGCACCGGGAGATGCACTGTGCCCTGCTGCATCCCTGACCCCATGCAGGGGACCAGCCATGGGTCCCTCTTCTCTCTGGCACCAAAATAAAGGCCTCTTTGGCAGGCAGCAATCTTGAAAATATGCAACTGATTTTCTGACTTCTGGTCAGATTTTCCACCAAATCTAACACCCTACATGTCGTGCTCAAAATACAGGCTCTAAGAGCATAAAGGCATTTATTCTTAAGGCTTATTTTATTATACAGTATTACAGCCATTCGAGATAGATTGTATCCCCTGGCAGTTTCAGGAAAGTTTTTTTTTCCCTTGTATTCATTAGAAGGAAAATAAAGTGCTTGCAAAAACCGGGAAATCCCCAATTTCAGTTAAATCGAGATCATTTCAGGGACTTCACCTTCAAGAAGGCAGCAAGATAATTTACATTCTGACCTAGATTTCTAACCCAAATGTATTTGCCTGAATGTGAAATGACATTTCATTTGCTCAAGGGTTCTATTTATTTATTTAATAATCCAAGAAAAGGGGGCAGAGGTAAAGCCTTCTTTCTCAGATCCCACCAAAACAGTCGGGAAGAAAAGAGACTAATTCTCTGCCCACACGCCAGCTGGGGAAGGGTGGACTCTGAGATGTCACTGTGCCCACACATCTGCTCCATGTCCTATACAGGTCGAAAAGCTGTGCTGAAGTTCAAGTTGAGCTTCAGCGAGTGGTTTTGCCCAGTGGGACCTCAGCCCGTGGCTACTGCGTTCTCTGGGACATGTGACACCAGGAGCTGACAATGGTAAAACTCAAAGTTTGGGATGACATTCCCAAATGTTTCCCAAAGAGTCCAAGAGACACTTCCCAAACGTTTACAGAAAGCTAGAGTCCCAAAACAATGTGAAAGCAAGGTTTTGACATGTAGGAAAAATACTATCTCCATCTATGGGAGAGTCCATGAAATAGCTCTGAAAGACCTTCAGCCACTGAACAGTGGTTACCTTCACAGCCTGGAAGCTTCTGGGTTTCTCCCCCAGCTAGTTCAACACTTCAGCTCTGAGAAGGGCCCACAGTTGCATTTTTGCAGGAGGGAGGAAAGCAGAAGAGAACAGGCAGAGGGGAGTCCTGGTGACCCCATGCCTCCTACGGGCACCTCCACATCTCCTGAACCCTTGCTTACATGCTTCTCTAACTCAGGGCATTGCTGCTGGCCATAAACCTGTCTCATCTCATCAAGAAGAGCACTGCGCAGTCTGTGGCACCTAGTTTCATGTGATAATCTTTCCCTCCGCCTCTTCTCCCTCTGCATGTTTCTGATGGTCGTACCGTATCGGATGGTTTCCTGCTCCAGGAAGAGCAAGGGCATCAGCAGATCCAAGTCAGACCACGGCAGGACCCTCCAGCAGGCCCTTTGAAGCTCCCCACCTAACAGACTCTGTAAAAGGCACATAAGGAGGAAGAAAGAGCCTTAATATTGCACCACAGAGCTAATCATCATAGAGAAAAGCCTTTGTGCATTGTGAAGTGCAGGTCAAAGCAGCCCAGCTCGAGTGCAGTCAACAACCCCTTGTTCTGACACAAACAGATGCTCATCACAGAGAGACAGATGAATGGAAAAGGCTGGAGAAAATGACAAAATCACAGAGTAGCACCTTTGAATACGAGTGTGCTAAGATAAAACTTGCCCCTGCCCTCCATCCGCTTAGTGGCAGGTCCCTGGAATAGTTTAGCCTGGTACATGACAAGAATCTAGTCATTAGCTCTGTATTTGCTGGCAGCCAATGCCTGACCTGCTGAATTCATCTGGCTAAGAGGTTTATTTTCCTCTACTTTATTCCTGACAGTGTCGTCTTTCAAAAGGCATACATTTCTCTGTCCTAGAAGCAGCTTAGCATGGTCTCTCTGAGGACAGGAGACGCTCAGAAAGATTTCCAAGTAAAATGCCTGAAGCGCACCTTGACTCCTCTCGCTGGGGACCTGTCCCCAAGGCTGCACGCGTCCACCAACACCACTTAAGAGCCACCGGGAGTTCAAAAACTCCCTCCTGGAAACCATAAGGTGCCCCTGAGGAGCCCTTTCCTTAGCTCTTGGCTTTGCTGCTGAGCCTCCGACCAGCAGGAAAAGCTTTCTGCTTTCTGCGGCTGCTGCTGGAGATGCTCAGGTGGCTGCCGGGCCGAGGCTGTCCCCATGCATGTGTCCGCACCCTGGAGCAGCCCTGTCCCTTGGCACCGGCCAATAAGCTCCAAGAGCCCAGTTCTTCACCTCCAGCCATTCCTCTCCTGTTCTGACTCTGGGGATGCAGAGTTCAGCCCCTTCGTGTGACTCATCTGGGCGATGGGTGGATAATGAGCGGGGCGAGCGTTGGTGCTCCATGGAGCTCCCATTGTTCCTGCCTCTTTGTCTTCCCGCCCCGACACTCACTGGCCACCTGCCTTCCTCCCCGGCCTTTTGAAGAGGGATTCTTTGCTTCCCTTTGTTGTTCTCCCTGCCCCGAGCTACCCACGCCTCCGTGAGGCAGACTCCAACCTCCGAAAGGAGCCAACAAAGAGGCAGGGATGCAGCCTGCCCCGGGACAGGGACAGGGAGCACCCGGGCATGGGGCAGGGGGAAGAGCAAGACTAGGTAGTAGGCAAAGAGTGGATCCCCCCCTGATAAAATCAAACCAAATAAAACAAACACAGCAGAGAAAATGTGCGAAAGTGAGCCCTGCCGCTCATTATGGGAAATATTCATCCAGCGGAGGCGCCTCGTAAATTATACAGGAGATTCTTGATGAGAAAGGCGGGGAGGTTGGCTAGCGCCGTCCCCCGCCACCGTGCCCCGGCCCCAGGTGGCGGCTGGACCCCGAGTGGTGGCCGTGCTCCCCGCGCGCTGACCCAGCAAGAGCAGCACAGGCTGCAGCCCGAGATGGTCCCACCTGGGTGGGTGGCAACACAAGAGAGATGGCGCGTCAGAGCTCAACGTGGGCTCGCAGTGTCCCCCAGCCTGAGCAGGACCCGCGACGAGCAGGGCTGGCAGCACGGGTCTGCCGGGGGACGCAGGTGCCGTGTCGCCCTCGCGTCCCCCGGCGCCACTAGCACCTGCGCAAAACGCAGTGCTACGTCTTTCTGCCATCAGGGTGGCTCCACGGGGCTGCGGGACTCCGGCCCCACTGCCAGCAGGGATGATCCTTCTGCCCTACGCCACTGCCTCGTGCCCAGGCGCCCCGGCAGCACCCTGCCCGGCTGTGGCCAGCTGCCCGGCAAACACCCCGCTCCTTGGCACAGCTCCTGTCGGAGCCCCAGTTTGCGTTGCTCCTCCCAAGGACGGGGAGCAGCCGCGTGGGGAGCACCGGGCAGGGATTCAGCCCGATGGCATCAGGGCAAGGCCATGGCAAGAAGAGGTTTTGCAGCCCAGGTCTGTTCTCGTGCGCCGGAGTCACCTCCAGCCCACCCTGGGAGACGGGGTGACTCTGCTCGGCACAAGCCACTTACTCGCGCACCGACCTGTGTTCAGGACAGAAGACAAGTCTCTCCACGGGCATAAAACCAGCACATTAAAATAAAAAAAACCCTGCAGGCTGTGAATGCAGTTAAGGGAATAAATTGCTCCCGGCTACCCTGAGCCCTCCTGGCCCCAGCCCACAGAGGTGTGTGTGTGACCGCCGGCGGGTCGCCGCCTGGTTCACTGTGCCTCACCTGCTGCATCCCCGAAATACCAACCCCCTCGGGCAAAAATGGCAGAGGTGAATTAACTATGGTAATCAGCTCCACACATTTCTCCTCCCAAACCCAGGCAGCGCACAGCTCCTGTCGCCTGCAGAGCCAGGCTCCGCGCCGAGATAGCCCTGCCTGGCAGGCTGCTCCTGCCCCGGCAGCCGCTGGCTTTGCAGCGCGCCCCATCCAGCCCCTTCCCACCCTGGAAAAATCTGTGTAGATGCTGTACTGCTGACGGAGATAACTGCTGCTGGGAAGCTGCTTTATGCTGCAAGGAGCACTTGCATACAAAAAGGCTTACAAAAAGCTGCTATAAGGAAGCTACTTATTGCTGTAGCTCCAACCTAGTAGCAATACAACGTGTACCATAGCACGCATCTGGGAAGACCTGGCAGTGTAAGGTTTATTTTTTACCTAAGTTATTTTTTACCTCCCTCTGGTCCTTGATTTACCCTGCATGGGAGGATTTGTACACTCCAAAGAGCCTGCAAAATGCCTTGCAGAAATGTGCAAAAGAAGGGCAAAACATTTAGCAAAGATGAAACACGCGTGCATTCGCTGCTGCTCCCGCACCCTGGAGGGTTGGAGGCGGCTGGGGGGGCTGCAGGGAGCAGGAGTGAAGTGAAAGGGGCCGCTGGGGTGGTTGTGCCAGCAGCTCCAAGCCCAGTTCCCCCCTCCTGCCTTTGCAGTGCCCAGATGGGGGGACGGCAGGCAGGACGGGCAGGGGACTGCGGGATGGGCAGCTGGAGATCTGGGAAAAGCATCACCTTGTCTTGCTCAGCCCACAGCTGTGACCTGCCCAGCACGGGGGTATCGACCCATTTGCCCCCTGCAGCCCAGGGACCTGGTGGGGAGATGCAGCTCGTCCCCAGCCTTGGCCGTGACGGGAATTGGTGGCCTTGGCCAGCACAGAGGCGGCCTGCTGGGGATGGGAAGGACAGCAGGGCCAACCACCCTCCAGGATTTTGGCGTGCGTGTGCTTCCCATCGTCGCTAGCAGGGACACAGCTGCGGCGGTGGGAATCTGTCGGCAGAAATCCCCCTGGTGTCAGTAAGGCTGCGTGAAGGGAAGAGGCTCCCCCTGCCCAAACCCCATCCCGTTAGCACGTCCTGGTTCCCGTTCCCACACTGTTAGCGCGTTATCCCCCGCACCACATCCCGGGGGCCCCGGGAAGCAGCCGGCGGGTGCGAGAGCTCTCGCCCTATTCAAACTGGGGAGCTGCCCCACAAAGAAAGGGCAGAAAAACCCAAACACCCTTTCACCACCCACCCAGACGCTTGGCTCTGGGTGATCAAAGCCTTGCTCTCCGTGGGAGCTTATCCGGGAAGGTCTGATGGGACGGAAAACATGCACAGGAGGAGGGGGGTTAGCCCAATTTCCTGAGGAAATGAGGCTGGTTGAGTCACAACTATTAGTCACAGTGCCTAATGAATTCCGAGCCCTTTGGCCAATTTCAGAGAAAATTGACCGAAAGGGGAGTCCTCGAGTTATCAGGTTCCTAGGAGCTCTGGGGGCCGGCAGCCCTGGCTGCAGATCCTGCTCCAAAGAGGGATGTGGGAACCGAACCTCCCCTATCCCATCACTCGCAGGACTCCAGCCTGATCCTTACCGATCCCACCGCTCCAGCCTGACTGATGCGACCTACTTTGGGAACACCAAAGGAGAGGCTCACCGGACTGAAACACCCTAAATTTCCTCCGTGGCGCATCCCCGGGGAGCGGGGGCGCCAGGATGGGCCACGTCTCGCCAGAGGGGCAGTCAGCGGGAGCAGCCTGCCGTGCCCGGCGAGGAGTTTGCTCCGCTCCAGCCCGCAGTTTGCTGATTTATGTTTAAAACACAGACAATTAAATTACATGGGAGCTGATGCTGCTTAATGCATAAAGGCACTGAAATGCCAGGCCTCATCGGGTTGCCATGTAAATCACCATGGTTAAGCGGGTAACTGTGAGCACAAATAGCAGGGGCCGAGCACGCGTCACCCAAAACTCTCCGCCGGCAGCGGCAGAGCCCAGAGGTGTTTCGTGAGGATGAGGAGGGAGGAAGGGGAGCAGCCTCACCAGGGCATGGCTGGCAGCGAGCGGGCTGGCATGGGGGAGCTTAACACACCCCCCCCAGGGAGGGATTTCCTTTTTGAGGGGATTACACCCCAAATCAGACAGAGCCACACGGACGGCAGAGTCAGGCTCCAGCGACTTACGCACCAAGCGGTTCAGGTTCCAGTGAACTAAAATCAATACGAATAAAGGAATAAGAAGAGACGCTGTGAGGATGGATGGGAAAGGAATAGCTAAGCATCCCGCTAGGGAGAGAGAATAAATCCTGCTGGGTTCCCAGCTGTCCCCTGTGGGGCAGGTTTAGGGGGCTGTCCCGCTTGCCCCCTCACCCCACGCACATCCCCCTGCCCCCAGCCCCATCCCCAGCGCTTGGCTGGCATGGTGCTGAGCCAGGTCGGGCAGCTGAACCAGCAGAACCACTAAACCTGCAAAATACAGCCCCGTGCATGCGGGTGGTGGGGCGCAGGAGGAGAGCTTACGGCTGGCCAGGCTGCTCAGGAGGCAGCAAACCCCACTCCCCGCTCCGGGCAATGCAGGTGGGTCGGCTGCAAGGCTGAGAAGTGACGGGGCAGAGCACTGTGCCGGCTGCCACCCGCATCAGGACGCTTTGCAAATTGCCATCCAAGCCATGCCAGGATATTCTCCTGCAGGGAAATGTTTGCTCCTCTCCGGGATCCAGCCCAGAAAGCATCGGCAGGTGTGCCAGTGCCCTGAATGCTGCCTCAGAAACAGTCCAGAAGCCACGGGAAGAGCTGATGCTCTGCTTCACTTGCCCTTCCTCAACTCCAAGCGCCAGGCTTTTGCTGCTCATTAATTAACCCGTTGTGACGAAGCAGCTTTCCTGTGACGTGTGGTGGAAGAGGAGCTGGGGGCAGGGGAGTGAAGGCACGGGAGACCAGGGGAGCAGCTCCTCACAGCACGTTTCCTCAGCAGGAGCCAGGGAACGTATGGAGCTTTGGGGATTTCGCGGGAAGCATTAGCACTGCCAAAGGTCACCCATTTCTGTGAGAGCTCCACAATTCAAACAAGCAGCCCTTGCCAGCCAATTAGCAGCAAATGTGGCAGATCAGGATTTTATTTATGTAGCATCTAGCAAACAAAACCAGATTTCAGCCCCCTCCAACAGGGAGGCAGAGGCTGGCAGGGCCACACGCCCGTCACCTCGGCCCGCTCGGTGCATTCAGTGTGTCCCCATGGACGCTGGGTCTTCTACAGCACCACAGGCTGTGGCAAGAACACCCTGCAAATTACCACCAGTGCCACAACTGCATTCCCAGCCCATCCATGGCCTTATGAAATTTCCCCGTAGTAAATTTAAGTTGGGTGGGGAGAAAAAAAAAAAAAAAAAAGAAACCCTTTTCCACACAGAATGCAATTACACAGTACAGTTTATTACCACCAGATGTTGCGGTAGCCAAGAGCACAAGCTGCTTCAAAACAGACCCGACATATAAAGGGGAGAGCAGATCGGCTGGCTACCGAGCCCGGCAGCCTGGCTGCCATCCCTGGCTCAGGGCATCCCCGTGCCCCTCGCTGCTGGAAGCCGGCAGGCTCTGCCATGGGAAAAGCTCAGCCCTTGTTTCTGAGATCTTCTCCCCCGTGTCTGCTGAGTGCGGAACCGAGTCCTGAGCTGGGCTGGCACAGCCACCCCGGTGCTCGGCTCGCGGGAGGGAAGGTGCTAAAGAGCAAACCCGGAGTCAACGGCACCCCAGCAGGAGCCTGCAAGCGATCCAGCTGCACGCTGCAAGGCAGGCAGTTGAGTGATGGTTTAGATCCAGGCATCAACCGAGCCCTCCTGGTTGGGGGTAGCTACCTGCAGAGAGTGTCGAGCTTTTCTTTGAAATCACTGTAATGTGTAACAAGTCAGCCCGTCCTCACGGCGCAGACCGCGGGCTCGTCTGGGGCGCTGCGGCGGCCCCTGGGCATGAATTTCACATGCCTTGGCCGCATCGGCACCGCCGGGCAGGGAGGGCTGGAAGCTGGAAGCCCTCCTGGCAGAACAGGGCAAGACCCCATTCCCGAGAGCCCAGGCAGCGCACTCCTCCTTGTGCTGCTGGCAGGAAAGCCTGGTCAGGCATGGGGTTCACACCAATGGCACCCCTCAAAAAACCAAAACCACTCCTCCACACCTGAGGACAGGGAGAACTACCCCGTCTCCCCTTGGTCACCAATTTAAATCCAACCTGCTGCCGCTTTGTCCACGCCGCCAGCCGTCCGGCAGCAAAAGCACATGGCGCTGCTGGATTAATCACTGCCACTCACTGGCGCGGTTCACACACACATCAGCCCAGCAGGAGTAGTACTGAGCTTTGTCATCGCAGAAGTACTTTTTCAAATATACATATAACCAACCTAACATCAAAGATCCTGAAAGAGAAACTTCTTTCAGATGATATCCCAGGTTCAGCCTCTACAGAGCACAAACAGAAGGGATGAATGATGCTGGAAACAACAAAGAGAAGTAAATTGTCTCCTCTGGATGAACTCAAGCTTAAAATCTAAAAAAGGAACTTGTCTTGCCTTTGTCTCTGCTGAAAATCCACCTCCTGCCTGGACAATACACGGCTGTTTGGGAGGCAAGAGGCAGCCGGAGTGCTGGGCTGGAGCCTGGTCAAGCTCTATTTACAACCCCCCAGATCACCAGGGAAACAATAGAACCTGAGCATTTGCTTTGATGGGCCTATTCAGATCTCCATCGTATTAATGTAATATGTTAATTAATAGCAATAGGTCATGCTTCTGGGGCGCCTTTTATTCCACAAGCAAGACAACCCTACCAATGCTCATCCGCACCCCCCCCAGCAGCAAGGTACGCGAGGGTCTCGTCTCTCCCTTCTGGACAATTAAATGGAGGAAGAGGGAATCTGGGCTGCAAATGCGACCGGGACGCTGGGCTGAAACGGGCTCCGCAGGGTGGCCCTCGGACACCTGCAGATGGTTCCTTCCGGAGAAATGCCCAGCACGCCTGGCATCCTGCTGGAGCAGCTTCGAACTCTCCCTGCAAACCACGTGCGCTGCGGTCCCCAGGGTGGCGCATGTGGGGTGGCACCATCAGGGACCGTGTCCCCAGGGCAGCAGGCAACATCCCTCTCGGAAAGGCAGCGGCGAGCCACGGCTGGGAAACGCGGAGCAACGCCCAGCCACCGCGTGTCACTTAAGGAGAGGCATCCCCAGCCATTATATAAATTGCTGATTCGCCATTTAACAAGTTAGCATTAATATTTATTGCAGCATGTTCACAATTGTAAAGATCTTCATTTAAAATGTTTTGTGCCTCACACCCTGTCAGCAGGGAAAGCACTATAAGGCAGAAAGCAGGCTTGCAGGCTCTAATGCAAAGTGATGGCTCCAACTTCAGAAGGGAAGCCTATTTCCAGCAGGAACATCTGCTCTTGGTGTGGAAAGTGGGTACCTAGTCGAGAAAGCTGGGAGCAGATGGAAGGGGAAAGTTTCTCCTCTCGTCGCAGAGCCGCGGCGAGCGAGGTTCACCACCTCGCCAGATTGCCTGCTGGCTGGTGCCGCCATCCCAGGCTGCATCCCGCCCCCCCCCCCCCCCCCTTTTCCTCTCTTCTTGCTCCGAAGCAGGCGTGGGGAGAGGGGGCTGAAAAAGCGCTTTTAATTTTTCGGTGCAGCAAGAGCAAACCCCGATTTAGATCCGGTGGCAGGAGCCACGCCGCTGGTGGTGACGTCGTCCTCCATCCCTCGCGTGCCGTCGGTGTGGTGAGGAGAGGTCCGCGTGGCCGGCATCACCAGTGGCAGGGAAGGGGAGAACCCTCTGCACGACAGGAGGAGGAGAGGCTGAGCTGAACCAGGCAAGGGAGAGGTGAGAGGACAGCGAAGCAAAATAAAGATTAAGGTGGAAAAGTGAGAAGAACTTAATGCTAAGATCTGTTAAACCTCCCTCTTGCAAAGCCTTATGCAGGTGCTTAACTTTGCAGGCTGCGAGTAATCCAATTAAAGTTGTTAAATCCTGCAGAGACTTAAATTCAGGGGAATTAATGATAGCGCGCAAAGTTAAGCGCACGCTTACTGGGTGAAATAGTGCGAAAAAGACTCCTTAGGAGAGAAAGCTTCGTGACTTGGAACTTTCAGAAGCGGAAAAAAACACCACCAAATATATCAAGACATAATCTTGCACCGGGTTGGAAGAAGCGTTTGATGTGACCTAAAAGTCTCTTCCATCTCCGACTTCTATTAGTCTGTGACAAGACTTAAAAGGTCACCTAGTCCACCCCTTTGCTAATGCAGGATTATTCCCCACAGCACAGTGCCTGTTACTGTGTCCAGTCCAGTTTTAAATGAAAAGCCTTGCAAAATTTCCTCTTCCCAAGGACCATTATCCTCCCAATTCTAATGTGTTTCTTTTTGTCAATAGTTCTGTCAGTATAATGAAATCCTCACTGTGCTAAATTGCTAAAAAAGATCTAAAAGTCGAATCTTCTTCTAATATGACATGAAAGTGCTAGTATAAAAATAGGATTGTATTAGCGATTCTCCACTGTATTGTATTAACATCCTATTTCACTTAAGAGAGGCAGGACTGAATTATCTGTGGATTCTTCCAGCCACTACTCTTACAAAGCTGTGTATTTGGGGTTCAGAGCTGCATGACTTCCCATTAAAGCAATACAATAAAATCCTACGCAGCATGCAAAATGCTGAGGCAGGCGTTTAGGGCACACGCCAAGCGCGGAGCCCGACCCCGGTCTTCCTTGCACCCAAGCAAAGCCCACAGGCTCCGTGAAGCAGCCGGGAATGTGGGAAGAGGTGCGGGAAGGCAGGCGGGTAAAGTTTGAGGCCCCGGGGTTAGAAAAAAGGACAGGCGAGAATCTATGAAAAAGCACGACTTAAAACGTCCAGCGTGGAAGCGCGGCGCAGAGGTGGGATGGGAGTCCTGTTTCTCCCATTCCCAGGCTGGGGCTCTGGGACAGCCCAGGTGAGAAGAGGGAAGAGCTGGTGGCAGGGAACGTGCAACCTCAATACAATCAAAATGGGCGTCTGTAGCCAATTTTGAGGGCGTGCTGAGAAATTCAGCTGCCAGGAGGAGGACTGACGCTCGCACTTCAAGGAACGAAGCTCCCAGCATCCCTCAGGAGGGATGGGGAGAAGCAGCGGAGGGGCTGGGGACCGGCACGGAGCCAGCGCAAGGAGGAGACAGAGGCGATGCTCGGAGCGCTCCAGGCCGCCGGCGGCACGGCCCCGACCCCAGCTCGGCGGCGGCTTTTGTAAAAACATTTGCCCGCTGCTTGGTGGCCAGTCCGGGCGCTTTCTGACTGCACTGTGGCTTCAAACAAGCATTTAAACCAGCAACTTTGCACAACCCATCCCTACCAGAACTAATCCAAGTTTAACGCATTTTTGCCGACACTAACATAGCCCCATTTTCTCCCTAAAAAACAAGTCTGGATTGTTTGAAGGCGCCTGAGCTCCAGCGAAGCTGTTCGTACCATCCCATTTACCAGGAAATCTGGAAAAAAACTGTTTCATCTTGTTTCAGCCCAGTTCTAGTCGCCATTCCCAGCATGTTCTGCAGCCATGCCCTCCCTGGGATTTACGGGAGCTTATTTTCCCAACACATGCTGCCTCGTTGCTATTCTTTTCCCTTTTTTTTTTCTTTTTTTTAAGGTTTTTTTTTTTTTTACTGCATAGCAGAAAGCTATTGAGTAGAAAGCCAGTGGGACGCCACAGCTATTGTATCTCTGGTTTAGTTCCTTATCTGCTGAGGGGTCCTTTTGTGATTGTGTTGAGGAAGGACATGCAGACAGCGCCTTTTATCACCAGCACGGCACCTCCGGAATGAAAGGAGAGGCAGCAGGGATGCAGATGTGACGTTAAAGTATAAAAATCCACCATATGGTAAAGATTGCTTCAGCTACAGTCTGGTCAAGATGTTGACACTTTGGTTATGAAAAGCAATATGTATCTCTCTCTTGGTGGTTTGTGTTCAAATTAAATGTTTTGTATCAGGCAGAGAACTAATAACGAGCCAGGTTTTCCCTTGACAGAGGCGTAGTAACAAATATGGAGTAATGTGAAAGCTGACTTGAAAATTACTATTCCCAAAGATGCAATAAATGTAGAGATAAGATTTGCTTAGAGGACTTGAATGAGATAAATGCAAAAGGTGCTGCTGGTGGGAAGATAGTCCAAGGGGAATGGGCAGACGCAAAAAAAAGTAGCATTTAAAAACCACAGTCTGATCTGTCAACATTTCTGTTAACACCGAATACCTCCCGGACACTGGGCACCGCTTCAGCCTTCTGCAAAATCCCCTCCTTCCCGCAGCTAAGCGTAAGTGAAGGACCAGGAAGAAAAAAAAGGGGGTATTTGGGTGCAAACCGTTGTGCGCTCAAGCCAAAAGAGCACGACGTGCCTTTTTTACTGCCTTCGAAAGGGATGGGATGCCCCAAAATGTACGTACAGCCACATGCGCAGAGGCAGGACGTGCCGCCGGGGAGCAGCGCTGCGGAAAGGGCTCGGGCACAGCCCCCACCAGCGACTTGGAACCAAAATTCCAGCAGCACCAAGCGAAGCCAAGGCGCACAAACAACACAAAACCAGCCCCGGTTGTTCCTCCGACCAACCGCATTCCGGAGGCGCAAGCGATTCCAGCCTGGCTCAGGCTAAAATAAACTCGGCGCATCAAATATTTAATACCCCAAAGTCTCTTCCCGAGGCTGTTGCCCTGCAGCCGCCCGCCCCGCGCGGGAAGGCTCCCGTCCCGGCGTGCCGAGCTGCTCCCACCGCTCCCCACGCACCCGGCATCTTCCCGCGCTTAATGCGAGTTAACAGCAGCGGCGATGACTTATTTAAGAGCAGATCAAGAAATACCCCGGCTCTCTTTGGAGACTTCAAAAGCAGCCAAACGCTACCGGTATGCTCCGATAAAGACACAGCTTTGCCGTACCGCCTGCCTCCGGGGAACCTCGCACCACCGGCAGCGGGAAGGGGAGAGGCGGCCGCCGGAGGGATGTCTCGGCAGAGGGGGGACCCTGCTGCCAACCCAACCACCCCCACACCCCCACCGCTGGACCCGCTGCGGCTGGAGGGGAGCCAGCAAGACCCTTCCCCCCTGCCAGGGGCCGCATCCTGCCCAGCGCCCCGGCGGGCGCTCAGACTGCCCAGTCAGCCCCCATCGCCCGCTGAGGAGGTGGGATGTGGTTGCTATGGCAACAGAAAGAAAAAAAAAAAAAAGATAAAAAAAAGTTAAAAAAAAGGAGGATTCCCCCCCTCTCCCCCAGGAGCACAGCTCCAGAGCACCTGTGGCTGTGGGGGTCAGCGCTGGGCACCTTCCCAGTGCCAGGGAATGGGAAGTAGGGGATGTGGAGCCACACGGGGGTTTGGAGGCTGGGACAAACGATGGAGGAGGGACAGTGCAGACGGACAGAGCTCACTCCTGGCCGAGCACATCTCCCGCCTCACCCAGCCAGGCTGGCCATCGCCGTGCTACGCCTTCATGCCTATCCACATCTTCCCGATGGGAGCGGCGCGTGAGCCGGAGGAGGGCTGGGGAGGTACCCGGCCGGTGGGTTGGAGGCTTTCCATCAAAATTCAGAGCAGGAGACTTCAGCCCGTGTCTCGATCACAAGCACAGGCAGGTGGGGCTGGAGCAGAAGGACGGTGGAAGCGACGTGCTTTAATAGAGACCTTGGAGGCCGAGGACAAAAATGTCCTCCATCAACCGATGACATTTCCCACTGGGAACTAGGGAACCAAAGCCCCATGGCCAAAATCTCCACCCCGGGCTGAGGTTGATAGGAGATTTGATATTGATTCACTGGGGCCAGGATTTCATCCTGTGATTTAAACCTAACTCCTCCAAAGAGAATAAGATCAATTTTACCGAGAATCAAATAGATAAAGAACAGCCTTTGAGCCAGTGCGCAGCAGAGGCAGAAAAGGGAGTTAAAAAAAAAAAAAAAGGTTTTTTCCTTTACGGGAAGATTCAAAAAAAAAAAAAAAAAAAACCGGAGAAAGC
>VZSF01010862.1:15799-87396 GCA_013398295.1 Chionis minor | reverse complement strand
CCCGGGGGCCGAGATACGCCCCGGGCTCGGCTCGGTTCCCCCCGGCCCCGCCGAGCGCATCCCCGCCGCCACCACCTTGTTTACACGGAAAATACAGCCCCGTCTTCCAAAATATTTGCAGCTCCGACGACAGGAAAAAAACCTCGCCGAGCGGCCGCCGCGGATGNGGGGGACATCCAGAGCGCAGCAAGGGACCTTCAGGGACGTGGAAGAAAGGCAGGGAACATCCAGGACACGGCAAGGGACGGGGAGCAAAAGGCCCCGGCAAGGGACCTTCAAGGACGGGGAGCGAAAGGCAGGGTGACATCCCGGAACCGGCAAGGGAGCCTCAGGGCCCGGGAATAAAGGCAGGGAACATCCCGGACCCGGCAAAGGACGGGAAGCGAAAGGCAGGGGGACATCCCGGACCCGGCAAGGGACGGGGAGTGAAAGGCAGGGGGACATCCCGGACCCGGCAAGGGACCTTCAGGAACAGGGAGCGAGGGGCAGGGGGACATCCAGAGCGCAGCAAGGGACCTTCAGGGACGTGGAAGAAAGGCAGGGAACATCCAGGACACGGCAAGGGACGGGGAGCAAAAGGCCCCGGCAAGGGACCTTCAAGGACGGGGAGCGAAAGGCAGGGTGACATCCCGGAACCGGCAAGGGAGCCTCAGGGCCCGGGAATAAAGGCAGGGAACATCCCGGACCCGGCAAAGGACGGGAAGCGAAAGGCAGGGGGACATCCCGGACCCGGCAAGGGACGGGGAGTGAAAGGCAGGGGGACATCCCGGACCCGGCAAGGGACGGGGAGTGAAAGGCAGGGGGACATCCCGGACCCGGCAAGGGACCTTCAAGGACGGGGAGCGAAAGGCAGGAGATATCCCGGACCCGGCAAGGGACCTTTAGGGACAGGGAGCGAAAAGTATGGGGACATCCAGGACCCGGCAAGGCACAGGGAGAGAAAGACAGGGGGACATCCAGGGACACGGCGGGCAGCGCGGGGACATTCAGGGACACGGGGAGCGGGACAAGCACACGCAGGGAGATGGAGAGCAGGACAGGGCGAAGACATTGAGGTACCCGGGAGCGTAGGGCAAAGGAGGGGACACCGAGGGACCCAGAAGCGCCGACCGGGGGATGTTGAGGCACTTGAAAGCGCAGGGAATGGGGACAGCGGGGAGCGCGGCAGCGCAAGGCAGGGGACACTGAGGCACCCGGGAGCGCACCGGTGACAATACCGAGGGACCCCGAAATGCAGAGCAGGGGGCACGGGGAACTGGGGACCACCGGGGACTGGGGACCACTGGGGACAACTGGGGACGGGGAACCGGGCACCACTGGGCAGGGTACCGAGAAGCACAGAAATTTGGGGCGGGGTATACCGAGAGCCCCAGAGGGGACAGGGGACACCGGCGGCACCCGTGAGAGCAAGGCAGGGGACACGGAGGGACCGGGAGCGCAGGACGAGGTGCGCCGGGGGACTCCGGAGCGCAGAGCGGGGCACAGCGGGAGACTCGGAACCGCGGGGCCGGCGACACCGAGGAGCTCAGAGGAGGGGAGAAGGGACACCCAGGAGACCGGGAAAACACCGTCCGTGCCCGGGGAAGCGCCGGGGAGCCCTGGCTGGCTGGGAAGCGTCTCCCGTCCCGGGCAGCTCCCGGCCGGGGGTCGGAGCGGGGTCTGTCCCGGGGATCTCGGAGCTCGCCGGTAGCGCCTCTCCCTTACCCGGGGCACCGCAAAGCCTCCAGCTCGCCCGAGAGGCTCCGCGCCCGGACGGGACGGGGACGGGCTCCGGTCCTTCCCGGAGGGAGAAGCGACCGGGCGCGGGAGAGGGAAGCTGAGCAAACCTCGCCGCATCCTCGGGGGGTGCGGGCGGCCCCGGCAGGGCGGTGGCGGCGCGACGGGGACTTGAACGAGCCCCCAAAGCCAAATAAGAACCGGGGAGCAGCCGGTTCGCTCCGTCTCGGGCAAGAACCCCGCGCCGTCCTGGCTGGAAGCGAGCCCCGGCCTCCGGGCTGTCCCCGAGGGGGGACGGGGCGTCCCTCTCCTGTGCCTGGGGTGGCCAAGGGTGAAGGGTTTGGGGTGTCCTTGAGTCCCCGCGCACCCGGCCGAGGCTCCCCCCGACCTCCCCCGCGGCGGCCCCGGGCGCTGCCGGTCCCCTCCTCGCCGCGGTTTGGGGACCCGGTGCCAGCCCCGGGCAGGAGCCTTGTGCCGGTGGCTGGCGGGNAGCTCCGACGACAGGAAAAAAACCTCGCCGAGCGGCCGCCGCGGATGGGCTTTTTTTTTTCTTTTTTCTTCTTTTCCTTTTTCTTTTTTCCCTCTTCTCCTCCCCCCCCACCGCCAAAATCACGGTCAGATGTGGCCCTTGCAGGGCCACTTTCTTTGCCGCCGTCTTCACCACCCGGGCACGGGGGAACGGGGGTCCTGCAGCCCGGTGGCACCGGGGCACAGGCGGGGAAGGTGCGGGGGTGGCGGCAGCAGGCGGCGGTGCCGGCCCCACGGGGGGATGCTCCGCTCCGGCCCGCAGCCTCCGCTCCCGGGATGGGACGGGGAAGGAAGCGGTGAGGAAATGCCGTTTCCCCCAGGGATAGAAGTGGGTGCTATCGGAGGGGCCAAAAGCGCTGAGCCGGGGTTTATCTCCGGGTTTGTTTTGCTTCTGTCCCGCTGCGGGACATGCCCCGCTCGAGGATGGGGGTCCAGCGCTGGTCCAGGGGAGCAGGAGGGGCTCAGCTCCCCCCCCCAAGGCCTCAGCCCCCTCTCACAGGCAGGGATGAATTCCTGCGTGCGGAAAGAGAGTTCCTGCTCTCAGTGATGCCATAAAATGTGGTGCGATCTCGGGGCGCCAGTAGACCCTTGGTCTATTCTGCAGGGTCCTGAAGTGCTCCTGAAAATGCTCCTGTTCAGTTATTACACTGGCCCCGGGCACTTCCCGTCCTTCTCCCTTCCAATGTACCTCCAATAAAAAGGAAACGAGTTCCCAGTTTCCAGTAAAATGCGTGACTTTTGTGCCAGGCTTTGCATGTCCGACCATGCACAGCATCAGACTTCAGCGAACGAAAATCACGCGGGTTTTTTGTTTTCCTTTTCCGCTGACTTCGCTGGGAAACGAATGTTTTGCGAGGATGAAGCTACCGTAAAATAATTTTCCGGAGCCCGGTTCTGCTGTGCGTTCACCGGGGCCATACCTATCCGCCTGCAAAACCAACCACGGCCAAGCAACTGTGTTGCCCTGCCAAGCCCACGCTGCCTGGAATAATCCCCCTAGATAAAGATCACAATAACCCTATTCAGCTCCCACCCACTTGCTCATGACCATTGGCCCGCCCTGGTTTCTCTCCTAAATCCAGAGAGAAAGTCAGGCTTTGTGGTCACCCGAGGGCTACCGGCCTGGCCTGCGGCGGGCCGCGGCAGGGGATGAGCGGCGAGTTGGTGGCCGTGTGGCCAGCTGCATGTTGGAGGCATCTTCAACCGCTTGAGAGGGAATCCAGACCCTCCTGAGCAGCAGTGGAGAGGGTGTATGTGAATTAGCTAAATTAGCTGAATTTGCCCCAGACAGTGGAGGAAGAACCGTTTTTTTTCACTGAATTTGCTGTTTTCTGGAAAATTGGGGGTTTTTTTCTTTCAACCAGGGACAAAACTGATAGAACGCGCCTGCTTTCCTTAAAAATTTGGGTGTTTTCTTTGGTAAGCCCATTCCCCTTGCCAAAACCGAATCTTTGTTCCTATTCATGCTTATTTGGGGCTGAAAAAAGAAACACGCTGGAGTTTCCAACAAAAAGTCAAAATTTCCCACGGGAACGTTTTTCGCCAGCCAGATCTAATTTTTCTTTATCACTTCTTGCTGCCTGCAAGCGCCTGGGCACCTCACATGGAGAGGACAGGGCCTGGCCCAAGGAGATGTTCTCCAGGGACCTGCTCCTGCAGAAGGAGCCCGGCCAGCAGAGCCTTTCACAGATCCAGGTTCCCATCAACTTTACCTGGCAAATAACTCATCCGCGTAGATGAGTTCCAAGCCTTACATCCAAGCCTTACAGTCTGGCTTTGGCCAGGCGCCTGGGAGCTAACATACTCCAGGGAGGACACAGCTTGGAGACAAGCTTGGAGGTCTGTTCTCCATCCTCTCTCTCTCTCCGGTGCCAGTGGGCCAGCTCCAGTTTGCTCAGCGTTGGTCCAGCCCAAGCCCTGTGTCTCCAACCCAGTTTGTCCTGACGAAGCTTCCAGCTCCCCCGTGAGAGGAGACTGCAGCTGGAAAAGGCCTGGGCTCAAATGTCGTCCGAGCTCAGCTACTGGTGAGCTTGTGTGAACACAGGAAAATGCAGGCAGGGGCTTTGACGACGTTTAGCGACACCAATAAAGCACAATCGACACCGTTCCACAATTTCTCACGAACTGCGGCGTTATTTTTGAGTCCTGGGAATGACCACGGACCAGCACCGCTTTTGAATACTCCCTTTAGTTTGCATAAAATACCTTTGCGTTTGCCTTGGCCGGAGAAAGCACCGCTAGATAAATCCAGGCTGCAGCCCACTGACAGGTGCTTTGAGAACGACCTCCAGACTTGGTTCCCAGTGCTTCCCAGCCCTTTCCCCCGTGGGGCCGGGAGATGCACCCGGCACCTGCATGTGTGTCTGACGTCAGTGGTGTCTGCAGGTGCTGGGCGCCTGGCGGATTTTGGCCCTATGCAATGCCTAGAGAGTGTTTAACAATAACAAGCGCGGTTGCAGGGGGAGAAAGGAAACATCTTGTGTTGTCAGCTACAGGATTTGGCACAAGCCGCGCGTGAAGCCTGGTGTTAGACAGGCTCTGCTCTGCGGGCTGCGCTGCAGGAGGCTTCCCAGGCTGGGATGTGTCTCCTGTCGGAGCAATTTGCGAGCGAGTCTCTCCTCCAGCTAAAAGGAAACTTCATCTCCAACACAGAGGGGACTGGGAACTGCCAGAGAACAGCCTGCCAAACATTCCTGGTGAAAAAACCTCCTTCCAGACAAACCTGGGGCTTTCTCATCCCCGTGGCGGTGCAGGGAGATGTTAGCCGGGCAGCGCTTACTAAAAGAGCCGGTGGGCTCCCCTTCATCCCCGTCACAACAGAGGAAATCAAATCCTTCAGCAGCAGCGAGCTCCTCTCGCTCTGGCCCTGCAGAGGGATGCAAGGACTGTAGGATTTCCTCTCAGGGAGTTCCTCGTGTTCCTTATGGAATTCAGGTGATCCCTTTGCTTTAGCCTGCACTTAGCATCTCCACTTGAAAAAAAAAAACACAACCTCCGTGGTTCTCAGCCAGTCCGTAGCTGTTTTCTGCCGGGCTGGCACAGCAGGGTGTTGGGTAGCCCTACGAGACAGTTCCTTCCCATTCCCCTCAGCCTCCGAATGGGACAAGGAGTGAAGCTTGTGGTGACTGGTGGCTTCAGGTCCACCGGAGCGTGCCTGCAGTCATTGCTCGGCTGGGCGAGCAGCCCCCCGTGCCTGTCCGTGGGGAGCAGGGAGTGGAGCGGGGAGTCAGGGCAAGTCCTGGGGCCACTGATGGGTGACGATGGTTCATGGTGGCTGAGACCCATCAGACCTGGAAGGACTGGACTGGGCTGGTGGGAGATGTCCCTTCTGTTGTCTCCTCCTCATCTGTGGTGATCGAGGGCTTTGCAAACGGGCTGTCTCAGAGGGGGACAGAGGAAGAGAAGGCTCTGTCTGCACCCGAGTGGGAACTGGAGTGGGGGTAGAATCATAGAATCATCTAGGTTGGAGGGGACTTTTAAGTCCCCTCATCAAGTCCAACCATCCAAGTCATCAAGACATCAAGTCCAACCATCAAACTAACACTGTCAAAACCACCCCTAAACCGTGTCTTCTGGGTAGGACCAGAAGAACTGGCAGAGATGTGGCTGGGCAGGGACACTACCATTGCACCCTCTTCCCCTTCGGTTCCGGGCACCGTGGTGGGATGGGAGTCAGACAGAGGACTTCAGCGGCGTTGTAAATCCCTCTGTGAGGAGAAGGGGGATGTGAGTGACCCTGGTGTTTACCTCGCTTATCTCCTCCGGAGGGATGGGGAAGGTCGCAAGCATCCTTTCTCACCTTGTAAAGCAGTGACATTTCTAATCCGACGGAAGAGGCTCCAAGCAGGATATCCAAGGTGTCCATATAGGGTCCCCAGGGTGTAGCACCCTCTGTCCATCTGAGACAGATGCTGTTGCCTGCGGCTGGGCAGCACAGCATGACCGTCCCAAGCCTGAGCCAGCCAGGCAAGGCTGACAGGTGGATTTTGGAGCTGCTCTGTGCCAATATTGCCCATGGCCTTTTGAGGACGTTAGGAATAGTCATAATTTCTGAGATCCAGGCTGATCTTGTCACCCTGTTCCTTGCTTTCCCCATTTATAGAGAGTAAATGGAGGCCGTGCAAAATGCTTTGGACTTGGGGTGAGAAAGGTGTGAGGTGGTATCAGAGCATCCTTCTGGCCAGGGCAGCTTCACCAGTGGCGTGGCACCAGCAAGCAACTGGGACAGACTCTGTGCAGGCTGGACCTCTTGCGGCACCGCGTGCTACCCATGGAACTGCAGGTCCTTTGCACCCCAGCCCTGGTTCCACTGCCGGCGGGTTGTTCTGCATGGGGAATTGCACAAGCGGGGGGTAACGCTGTATTGCTGAGCAGATGGGTGCTGTAGCCATAGAAATATGGGCCCATAAGCTGCTGAGACTCCCATTGTAGCCTCCCAAGTGGGCCTTGCCTGGGCAGAGCTTTCTCACAGGCTTTTATTCTCAGGAAGCTTAAAGTTAAACTGATTTCCAACAGAAAGGTTTTTACACCAACAAACAAACAAACAAAAAAGCGCAGTTAAGGCTAAAACAAAACCAGGCTTGGCACTCTGGGTTGGACACTTGCCTTCCCTTGAGCTTGTCCACAGCTAATCTCTGCCCTCCTCTTTCTGGGCCAAAGCATGTCATCCTTATTCAGCCTACGCTGTCCTCACTTCGGCAAACTCCCCGTGACCGCCTGGGGGGACGTGCTGCCTCTCCGAGGATGGAGCAAGAAAGAAGCACAGGAGGGCTCTTGAATCTCTGCTGCTTGTAAAAACACCCCTGGGGTTCTGGTTTTGCGATCTGGCCCGTGAAGTGGGGGCAGCTGGGATGCACGAGCCTGTCTTTATATCCTTAGTGTATCTCCCCTTCATCCTGAGGGATAGGTGACAGACTTTCTGATCAGGGGGCAGTCCTAGGTCTCTCCTGCCTGCCTTACAGGGTGCCCCCCTTTTTGACATAGTGTTTTTGGAGGCTTCTGCACTTATATTGCATGCGGGGCTTGGGCTGTGCAAGAAAAGTTTCCCTGGGGACCTTTGGGAAGATTTTGGGGTGCTGGGATGTGTTTCTTCCCCAGCCAGCTTTGCCTTGGGGGACACGCAGGGTGGAGGAGATCTTGGATTAGGACGACTGGAGCCAGCAGGTTACCAGAGGTTGTGCATCATTTTGCCCCGTGTTGCTGTCAAATGGCAGAAATAAACCCAAACCAGCCACCAAATATCGCCTCCAACCTTTCTTAGAAAGCACTGACACAGCTGCCGGCAGCGTGGGACGCACCAGCCCTCGCTGTGGCAGGGCTGAGCCCTCAGCACGTGGCAGGGGCTTCGCATCCCCCCAACTCAGCCCCACCCAGACCATTTATTTGTGGTACATTCACGACTGCACCAAACAGGTCCCCCCAATTTTTCAGGCAGTGGCAGGGGAGGTAGAGGTTTTGCTGCCAGGATCAGCCGGCGCAGACAGTTTAGACCCAGGGAAAGGGTTCGGCAGCGGCAGAGCCCAGCAGTCACATCTGCTTTGTCCCCAGGGTGTCCCCGGAGTGCTCGCTGCTGTTTGGACTTTGCCGTTGCAAACAGCGGGGGACGTCTCCTCTGCTCCCCTCTCCGAGCATCCCGGCCAGATCCCCGCTGCTTCCCACAAGGCAGAGCCGGGGAGCCCGGCACGGCCGTGGGGCTCAGCCTGGTGCTGCAGCCTGGTGTTCCGGGGGGAGACGGCTCTGCGCCTCAGCGGGAACCAAAGCCCAGCTTGTAAAGAAACGGGCCAGATCCTGCCCTGGTGCAAACCCACCTCCGTCCGATGGCAGCATCTCACCCCCGCTAACCACGCTCCAAAAAAATCTCCCGATGGCTGGGACAGGGCTGCTTGGCTGAAGTGACGGGCAGGCTTTTAAAAAGATATCTGTATAATAGCTTTCATTTATAGGGGGATTAGGATGCCCTGGGGACTGATAAGGAAACAGGGAGGCTTTTCCTGCTCTGAGCCAGTGCGATCGGGGAGGCTGTTGGGGGGAGCAGAGCGGGGTCTCGGCTCCTCTTGCTCCGTTCCAGGCGGGAGCAGCCCGTGTTTGCGGCAGAGATCAGCAGCACGAAGGGGCTCAGCCACGCGCCGACTGGGACTTTGCGTTAGGCTCAGCAAAAGACAGGAGATTAACTGGTGGGGAGGAAAAAATCTTGCCTTTTTTTTGGTAGATACCGAAGAAACAGGTTCTGGCCCAGGCGAGAATGAGGATCCATGTCGGCAGGGGGTCGGGGATGGAGGAGGCACGGAGCTCAGCTGGGAGTTTGATTTATGGAGCACTGATTTTAGTGGAGACTGGAGTTTTAAAACCTATGGAGGGATATGGCCAGGGATACTGCTTCATCCCTGGGGCTTGGCGGGGATGGGGCTGGACACTCCAATGTCTCAGCTGGCGCTGGAGGGGCTGCTGCACCCTCAGCACGGACCAGGCACAAAACCGCTGCTGCTCGCAGCGCACAGTGCCTGTGCAGTGACCACCGCGTCCTCGGGGAGTGCAGCCAGCAAAGAAAGGAATCGACATGGGAAGAGCCCCGTTCAGCGTCCCCCACCGGGCTGTGAGAGCAGGGAGGGTGGCGGGCAGGAGTTTTCCTTCCCAACTTCTTCAAAGTGTCTTGTGAATGATGGGAGGGTTGAAAATCATATCTGCATCGCCCTCCTCAGTAGGGGCTGGGGAGGAAAAAACCTCTAGTTCGCACTCTCCGGGAAGCGTGGGGTCTTTCTAAATTATTTCACCAACGTTATAGGCTGGAAGGGTCCTGTGGCTTTGCAGCTGTCACCCAGGCTGTGGCATCACCTGGAAAGGGATCCCCCTCCTGCGCTGAGCTCGGTGCAGGGGCAGGGTGCCCAGGGTGCTGCGCGGGGAGCTGCAGCCCCCAGCCCCGCTCCTGTGATGTGCCCCTGGGGATGGAGGAGCTGGTAACGGTAAAGGATGAACCAGGGAGACCTCTGCCAACTTCTGCCAAAAAATGAGCAGCAAAGAAGAGGTTACGTGAGCCGGCGAGTGTGAATGCTGGCGCAGGTCGGGGCGAGCAGCCTCAGGGGTGTCTCGGAGACAAACTTTTCCCCTGCTTGAGGGTCAAAGTTGCTGCTTCTTCCCTGTTTGGGGAGCGGAGGGTGGAGAGCCAGGACCCTCCACTCAGCACCCACAAATTCACCTGGAAAAAGGGCAAAACCAACGTGAGGGGCAGGAGCAGCCAGGGCACTGGTGCAGGCTGTGAGCAGCCAGGCTCCGTGGGTTGGTTTTACAGCAAATTTGTTCTTTTACACCTGCTGCAGGGAACTGCTGGCACAGGAAATGCTGTCTGATTGCGGAGAAGCAGACTCAGAGTCAATGATGGTGTGTGTTGGAGCGGGAAGAACACTCTGTGATTTCTCCTCAGGGCGCTAGGGAGCCGGGGGATTTCTTTTCCCCTTGTCCCAAGTGGGAAATAGGGAAGAAACGCAGAAGGAGAGCTGCTGGCTCAGCAGTCCCCACTCTGCGCTGCTCGCTCTCCGGGCTGCGTGCCATCAGCCCTGCTGGGGCTGCAAGGTCCCAGCTTGCGCGAGGCGAAGCCCAGCTGTTCCGTCCCCGATCACCATCTTTACGCACGCTGTGTACTCCAGGCTCACAGATTCGGATGGAAAGATGGATGAGAAGCCCATGTCGTCTTCCCCGTGGTATTTCGGCGCCATCCATCACCCTGATTCCTACCAGGCTGCGCTCTGTGGTGTCGCGTGAATCACTGTCGTCTGTGCTTCTTTTTGACCAAGTACGACGATTTTCATGACAGCTCCACAGGGCGAATTAATGTCCCTTAATATCAGCAATCTGGGTATTTAAGGTCCAGACTTTGGCAGTCAGACCATAGCGGATGGAGAGAGCGAGAACAACGCATCTGATCGGGAAAAGGGATTTGTTTTACACCCACCAGGGGTTGCCCAGTACTCGGCAGCACCCTGGTTTGCTCTCACAGCCCCAGGAATAATCTCCTTCAGGGTCCAGTGTCTGACCTCTGGTTGGTCCGGGGATGCTCTGGGAAGAGCTGAGCCATCCTTGCAGGGAGGTGAGGAGAGGTGAGGGAGAGACGGCGTGGGCAGGTGAGACCTGAATCTCCCTCTTCTCAGCCTCCTCTTCTTCATGCCAGAACTTCACCGGATCCTGCACCCCGTGCGGGGACACCCTGGCTCTTCCTGGACCACTGGCCACCACAGCATGTAGTAATGCGTAACTAAAAGGAGCCTATCGCAGAAGCAAATCCAGTCCTGGGGGATGTGACAGGGGTATCAGGACACTGTAAATGGAACACGGAAGAAGGAAGGTAAATGATGGGTAAAGCTACAGATCAGAGAAAAAGGTCTCGTTTTAAAAATCAGCCATCGTGGTGCAGGAGATGAGCAGAGCAGCCCATAGAACATCCTCGAGATGGCCAAAGCCGGCTGCTCCCTCCCGGCGCTGGCAAGAGGCTCTTGTTTTCCAGCCTCATCTGATAAGCAGCGCAGAACCAGCCAGGCAGCCGTCCTGCATTTTGCCTTCCCCCGGCGTTGCGCGTTGTCCCGAGCCGGGCTGTTTACTGGGTCGTCCGCCCGCCCTTTTGCAATAGGGAGTCAGTTCTGGTTAATGTTGGAGATTGTAACGTGATTACCGAAAGTCTCATGAAATTAAATCACTTTGCTTCAAAGCGGCCGGGGAGGGGGAGCGTCTCTCTGGCAGCGGGGATGGCCGAGCGGATATTGAAAGCAGACTGGTAGCCAGTATTGCATCGCACACAATTGGGCTCTGACAGTGTGAAGGCAAATACAAACAGCAGCTTGTGTTTGCACACAAAGGCTCTGTGCACCAGTATCCCCGGCCCTGTACTTTACACCCTCGGCTCTTGGGCAAAAAGTCCTGGGAGGGTAGGAGGGAGGGAAACTCCACTGAATATTTAGAAATGAATTGAACTGTGCAAACATGCCATTGGGAAGCTCTCAGTGTAACGCTTTGGATCAGCTACCCGCCGGGGCTGGAACACAACTGCCGGACTTGAAAGGGCGACTTTCACGCTGAAGCAAAACTGGACAAAAGAAGATAAATGAAACGGGCTCCCGGCGGGGTTTGGTTTGTTTGTTTTTGTAACTCGGCTAATATTCCCGCATTGTTCAGCCCAGCGGCCCAGTGTCTGTCCTTCACACGCTGCTCGTAAATCGGGGCTGAGCAGGCAGCGCAGGCAGCAGGCGGTTGCGGGGCAGGGAGGAGATGAGCCCCTCCGGCTCGGGGCCCTAGGGACCGTGAGGTTGTCCTCAGCGGCTGTTGTGGCGCACGGAGTTGGATGCTCCGTGTCTCTGTGGTCGCAATCCCACCGCGCCGTGCCGGGAAGCTCTGAGTCAGAGCGGGGATGCGCAGCCCTGTTAATTCCCAGGTGAACCTGGATTCAGCCCATGGCGTTTTTGGGCACAGCGCGTCATCTGGCCTGGCAGAGGGAGGATCAAGAGGGGCTGTGGAGCAACGCAGCTTTGCTACGGGATCATTCTGCAGCTGAGCGCGGCGCGTCCTGATGATTTTCATGGAGGTGGCAGCAAATCTGCTGAGATTTGCCCAAGTGGGGACCTCGCGGACAAACCGTGGGTACCAGTGATGCGTCAGCGTCTCCATCCCGTGGTCTGGCAGCAGAGCGAGGACTGTGCGTGTCCAGGAATGTGTCTCTGTCAAGCTCGGAGCCTGCCTGGGGCTGCTGTCGTGGGATGGAGCATTTGTGCAGGATCGGGGCGCTGCAGGGTCCTGAAACCAGTCCTGGTTAATGCAGGCACTCATTTGATTTTAGTGGAAAAACATCCCCAAAATTCACTTGCGCCCAGGATTTTAGGCAAAAAAGCAACAAGGTCTAACAGTGCAATATTTCTACTGAGTAAGCAAAATCTTAATAATCAGCCGTATAAAAGTTGCATTCAAATCAAACGGCAAAAACAGCGATGCCTTTTCAACATTAAATAACATTTAATATGCTCTGTAGCGCTCACTTCTCCCAAGCCTCTGCGAAACCACCAAATGTTCACAAAAATTTGGCAAACTCATTTCTCCAGACATCCAGCTTGCCCCTCCCCCCCCCCCAAATGAGCTATTTGTTAGTCTCCACTTCAAAAAGTTTCACCCAATCGGGGGGGGGGAAAAAAAATCCCGACAAAACCCCAGACAGCACATCACGTGCTTGGGGCGACCAAAGAAATCCCCTGATTTGGGTGACCAATGAATGTCCCCAGTAATGAAAAGCGAACAATTTGTCGGCAGCCCATGCACTTGAAAACGAATGATCCAAATTATTCAGCGGGTCTCCCTGGATAGTGAATCCATTGAAAGGGGATCGAGACGGAGTCATAAATTATTCATTACCCAAAAGAGAACGAAATGCATATAATCATAACAATAATAATAACAACAACAATCGCAACACTAATAATAGCAGCAAGAATTCAGCCAGCTCTGCTGAGGGAACCGGGGAGGCATGAAGACTCACTGACTTCATTTTCCCTTTATTCCAACCCCCTTTTAGAGCAGCTCTGTTAAAGAAAGGGATGTAAAATGGGTCAACATTTGGAATAAATGTATTTATTGCCAGTAAGTTGACTCGCTTGCCTTGAGTAGGGGTGATATAGTTTGTATTCTGGTCCTCGGCAGCGAGAAGGTCCATGAACTCACACACATCGCTGTTAATTGCTTAATATAATGAATTTCTCAGGGTCCTGGACTACTTTTAAGGAGTCTGTGGAAGTGGCTGCAGCGGAGGCATGTACTGTACCACTGTCCCTGGAAAATTTATAGGTGTCCATGAACTGAAAGAGAAGTGGAAAGTGCTGGCCTAACACATATCCCTGGGATTCAACTCTTCCTGGCTTGAATGGGACCTTGATTGCAGAGTCACCCGGGAGCCATTGAGGCAGTAAGAGAGCTAAGGAGAGGCCACAACACTTGTCACACAGCCCGCGAGTTTCCTGTTGTCGCTGGCACACACGTTTTTGGCTGGGAAAACTCCGCCGCAGATACGCCATGTGCCTGAATTTGGTGCGTTTCGGCTCTCCATCATTTTGCTGCCCCTGGGACCCGAGGTTTCATTCGGGCATCTTTTATTTGGGACCCCCTTCCACCATCCAACCCCCCTGGAGGGCTTTTCTCCAAGGGGAGCGCGCTGCCGGGCGATGGCTGGGTGATATTGAAGATTCAAATACATTTATATGCTCGCACCGTGTTGTAAAGTGCCCGACTACAACTTTGGCATGCAAATGAATTCCCGTTCGCAGCGAAGGGGCTCAGCCGTGGCACTCGGCCATCTCCCAACGGTTTCCCACAGGTTGCCCCATGTTCGCAAGGGGGGGATGTCGGAAAGGCTGTAGGGTCCCGTTGCCACCGTTGGGGTCTTCAGAGCTCTCTCCATCTGCTGCTCTTGGCAAGGAGAGGGGAGGTGTCCTGTTGTTTCATGCACCCAAAAAAAAAAAAAAAACCCCCACGCATTTTTAATGCTAGGAAGCAGAAGTTTGATTCAGGAAGGAGCAAAGCTCTCACCCCGTATGGCTCCATCAGCTTTGGGTGCTGCGGTGGGTGCTCAGCACTCACATGGGTTGGGTTGAATGGGTCAACGCTGCTGCAGAGTGGGGTAGGTTGGGCAAGAAGGACCCAGCCTGTGGAGGGGCATTTTGGAGACTGGTGTGCCGAAATACGTACTCACGGAGCCTGACTGTTACTTGCTTGCTGGAATATCCGCAATTAAGGTGGATTTTTACTCGCTTGCTGGAATAATCTGTGACGCATGGTCAGCCCTGCTGAGGTGGGGGGAAGCGCGAGAGGCCGGGGGAGGTCAGGGAGAGGCAAAGGAGGGTCCGGGCTGGCTGGGGGTGGCCGGGGCACGGCGGGGTGTCCATCCGCTGAGCCTGGTGCCAGCCAGGGTTGGGGTTTCGTGGTGTGGTGGTGCCTCTCCCCGTGGGCGCCGCAGGAGAGCCAAGCTCGTAGATCCTCTGCTGACGGGCAGCTGTAACGCAAGAAGAAGAAAGAGTTCCTGCTGGCATTTTTCTTGGAAGTTGGCTGAGTATTAAGTGGAGCACGGTTTTCATTACCGGCTCCATTTTGGTACAATAAATCACGAACTAGAAAACACACTTTTGGCCTAGATTCTGCCCTCAGTTATGACTGGCAGTAACCAGAGGCAAAATCCAGCTTCGGCTTCAGCGTCGCGGCCCATATGCTCACCTTTTGGAATTAATTTCTTCTGGTAATTTCTGTGTAATTATACAGCATTGAAGGCTGATTATATGCTTCCTCTCCTGGGCAATTAATAAGGGTGCACTTTGCACTGTACAAACCCATGAAGAGAGACAAGCTCAGCCTCCAGTGCCTGCTGCAAGGTGACAATCTGGACCCTGTTACCTTCGGCGAGGGGACTCTGGACCCCCCACCCCGCGTCCTCGGAGGAGACGGGGCCACCAGCTAGCAGTTTAGCACAGAGCGAGCACTTGCTGTTCAGCCGTAGAAAGAACGTGGAGTGTTTGTGCCTGCTCCAGCTGCTGCTGAAATATTTGGGAGGTCATTTCTGAGCAGAAAGCTGGAAGAACCTGTAATTGCAACAGATGCTGTCCGACGGCGGCAGCCCCGTGGGTGAGCGGAGCAGCTTATCTCCCCAGAGCAATAATCTAATTTATATTTCATAAGACAGTTTTATTTATTGTGAATTACCAATGCCTTTTTTCCGCCAGTGAACTGGCAGATCTGTGCAAAGTCCCTGGGGCTTCGGCCGCAGCTTCGGCTGCTGCCTGAGACAGGGGGGAGTGGAGAGTCGTAAAAGAAACTTCTCGCATCGGGTTATGGTGCCTATAAAATTAGCCCCGTTAGAAGCTGGCTGACCATTTAAACAAGCAATTTAGATGGATAACAAAGGCACCCCCTCGCCCCCCTCACAGCTTCCGTAAAATAACTTGAGTTTAAGCGGAGGGAAGGGAGAGGAGAACAGCAATGGGTTCACTCGAGTCAGGCGCTGCACAGCTCAGGCGCCGCTGCTGCCTTTGGAAGTGGTGGCTTTTTTCTGCACGGGAAGGGCTTCAGTTCAAATGAGATGGAGAGAGAAAGCAAGCGAGAGGAGGAGAAATAATTTCTAGTTTCACCGCCGGGTTTCCGTGGGCTTTGGATGAAGCCCTGCTCTCTCTCGGCGCAATTTGTTCTCCCCGTCTGGGTCTGGGCTTGGCTGCAGGCGGGCTTTGCTCATGCTGATGAATTTCCTCCTGTTCTGCCGATGCAACAACATACCCCAAACGGGAGAGTCTGAAACCGAAGAGGGAAGGTGCTGCCTCTGGGAGTTCGGCTGCCGGGGTGTGGAGTCGTCCTTGCGCCTCCCCCTTGCAGCAGGAGGGCTCCCCCAAAAGCGGCCCGCGGTGTTTTGCAGGGTGGTGGGGCACCGGCCGCACAGCCGCCAGCTCCCCCGCGGCTCCGGCTGCTTTCTCAGGGTCCTCGATTGGGAGAAGCAGCAATTCCACCTCCGGTGCCAGTGCCGGGAGCCAGCTCTCTGTCGCAGGCTGCGAGGAGACAAAATGCGCCTCGATAGTGGTGCCCTTTCGGCTCGTGCCCAGGTACAGTCCCCTGGCTCTGAGAGTCGCTGCCAGGGGAAAATAATAGCAAAATATGGAAAGAGAGGGGCATTTTCCTGCATCTCACCTGCATCCAGCAAAAAGCAGCTTGGAGAATCAGATTCACTTGGTCAGGGGAGCACAGCCTCATTGTATGCCCGATTCCACCTCTGCGGGAAGTACTTTGTATGTCACTGCATCACGTCGGCGCTTGGGAGCTTAAAATAAATCTCCATGCTCAGTCCCAGCTTGAGACCTAAGGCAGCAAAAGCCACAAGTCATTGTTAGGTTTCAGAGTGAACGCTCCCTCGCAACAGCGAGAGCAGCTTGTCCCCGCTAGCTCGTGCCACCTGTTAGCTGTGACAGCATCATCCGTTCTCAGACAGCTTTCGCCAGCCTCCCCAGACCTCATCTCCCTGGCTCCTGGGCTCACATTTTCCCTTATCCAATCCTCTCATGGCGACAGAGAGAAGCCGGGAAAACCAGGCACTGAAACCCATATATGGCAAAGCGGAAAAACAGCCAAATTATCTTGTAGGAGAGAAAACCAACTGGTTTCACCCCACACCAGGACCGTGCAGCCGGGTGCTAAAGCTGTGTGTGGTTCTGAGTGCTTTTGGGGAGGGGGGACACACACACGAAGGGACGGTCCCGGGTCTGTCCCTGCCTTCGGGGCAGATGCTGGGGAAGCAGCCGCCACCGCTGAGCAGCTCTGCAGGCTCCCAGCCTTGGAGACAGCCTCCTGAGAGTCTAATTTTTGGGAAGCTTTAACATCCCCAGCTTACCAAGCGCTGAAAGAAAGGTCAGCTAATCCTTCACGACGTCTGAATGAATTCAGGCCCAGAAGTGAGATGACTAAACAGGGGAGCGGGAGGCCGAGCAAGCTGCATGGATACAGGGACCCTTCCCATAGTCAGGCCCGGGTTTCTAAAGAAATGGACCTTTTATTTCAGTTCTCATCCCCTGCGAGGAGGGGAGGGGGATGGGCAGACGTGGCCGAGGCACCCAACTCCCCTCCCCCAGCAACGGCGGGTGCCAGCAGGGCTTGGTGGAGGGAAGCCCCGAAAGGGAGCTGAGCAAGGGTGCCCGTCCCTGGGGCAGCGGGATGTCCTATGGAGACTGAGCAGCACCCACGGCCCGAGCATCCCCACCGGATACCCCGCTGCGGGTCTCGGCTCAAGCATTTGGGAAGAAAACCCCAAAAAGCAGGGGCCTTGTGTCCCTCCTGGCTGCTTCGATGGCTTTTGCCCTGTGTCTCCGAAGGCACCGAGGTCCCTGTGCTCCCCTTGCTCCCGCATCAGGCACCCAGACACTGCCTGCAACTGGGTGATGCCAACCCAACCCAACAATTGAAGGCAACGTGGCCGTTTCCGCGTCCCTGCCACGTGCCACCGTGCTTCAGGTGCCTGTTGAGGGACACCCAGAGAGGCCACCCAGGGGACTGAGCCCAGCTGAGTGAGGCGAGGTGGGTGCCCAGCCACCCCTGGGTGCAGCACCCCTTCCCGGGCAGGCCAGCGGGCACCGTGCCCACTGGCAGCCGGTCCCCGGGCCGTGCCGGGGGCTGTGGGGCAGCACTGGCAGCCCCTTTCTGGGCAGCACCCACAGTCCTTTGTGAACCCCTGGGGCGATGACATGACAGGACCACTAAGGACTCGCATTTCTTCTGCAAATCAACCGTCCTTCTCAATGCTGGAAGAGTGGAGCCCATTGAATGCAGGCAAGAAGCAGACCCCCGGGGTGCGGATGCCCTGTGGATGAGCCATGGTAACCTGGCTACAAGTGTGACAACGCAGACACCCAGACCCCGAGCCTCCCTGCCAGGCTCCCCAGTCTCCCCAGACTGGGTATTCAGGCCACAGGGTTTTCTCTATTGACCTCGAAACACTGTTCTGCATGGGAGAATTTTCTTTCTTTCTCTCTTGGTAACTGCAGAACCAAGTGTTTGCAGTTGGAAACTTTCGCTACCACAACAGCAAGTGGGTAACTCAGCCTGGAGCCGCTTGCCTAGTGGTGGGCCTTTGCTCTCAAGGTCCAGGGGCCAGCCAGGAGAAAATGGAGAGGATGCTTTTTTCAGACCCTCTGTGATGACCCCAGTAAGGTGGGATGCTCTGTCACCACCAGCAGAGCACCCAGTACCATCACGTCAAGCGGAACTGCCAGGTCCTGCCCCAGTCCCCTGTCTTCCCTGCAAAGTACTGGGTGCCCTTCCCCAGATCACTGACGGAAAAAGCCCATCCATCCAACGAGGCTCCAGGTGAACAGCCCCGAGGGCAGACCTTCTCCATAGCTTGGTTTCTCTTGCAGGTGTCCTGTAAGAGGCCGTAGCAGCAGCTAAAATACTGTCTGGCAATGAGATCCCATCAGTGCCGGGTGAAGTGCGTGGGTGCCGCAGGTTCACAGGTCCCACGGAAAGCTCACCGCTTCCCAGCTCCTCCAGAAAAACAGCACCGGTAGACTGGTGGCTCAGCCCCGCTCAGCCCCCTCTGGGACTGCATGGTGGTCCCTTGGTCTTGGCAGATCCCTCCTGCAGGGAATAAACTCCTCGTGGTGCTGGCGAAGAACATCTGTGTGATGAGATGTTTTAATAACAGTTATGGGCACAGCCGGAGGGATCCGTTCTAGATGCCCTGGGATGCTGTGGAATGCAATGTTCAATTACACGGAAGCTTGGATTCTGGCACTCTTGGACAGTAAATACCCACTTTACAGCTAGGAAATACGTTGATTCGGCCCCGAAAGGTGACATTCACTAGCAGGATCATGGCAGGGGTGTGAAGGTGCCCTGCAGGGCTGTGGGATGTGCTGGAGCCGCCAGGAAGGAGCAGCTTTCCCTGGGCTGTGATACCTGCGACAGGCGATAGAGACAGGCTGGTGCCACCAGAAGCATCTTTGAGAACAAGCTGCTGGGATCGGCAGGTGCAGGCAGAAGAGGGCAGGGGCTCACATGGAGGGTGAAAGGTGTGGGGCAATCATGAGCAGTAGGGTTAAAACCAGCCCCACGTGTCTTTTGGGGAGATGTTTTTCACTCGATTTGCGGGGAAGCTTCCACCTGCAGCCCTCATTCAAAACCAAGTTGATGCTAGGGTATCTGAGCATGACATCTGGGGTGACATTGCGCCGCACATACAGTCCTTGCCCTGGGGCAACTGAGGCACGGGTGGGGGAACTGACCAATTAGCAATGCAGTGGCAACCAGAGATGCTCCCTGGTCTTATTTGTCACTTCTTTTCCCCTATCCTGCGCTGGTGTTACTCCAGTTCTTGGTTTCCTGGAAAGGAAGAGAGAGGAGACTCATACTCACCATGCTGGGGAGCATTAATGTGAAGCTTGAGGTGCACGGCATTTTGGGGGGGTTAACGTTTAGCTCAGCCTGATCTCAGACTGGATTGGTTTCAGGTATATCTGAAAATTTCCATCTCCCTCTAAACGTTAACCACAGGTGTCTGGGGAGAGGCACAGTGAGCCCCCTACCCCGAGAGGAGGGAAAGAGGGGGTGAGGGGATTGCCGGGGGAAGAGGAGAAGATGATAGCTCTGTCTTCGGCACCATCAGAAGGTCCAGCCCCGGCACATGCCCAGGGTGAGTGTTCCCTCCTGTCCGAGCCCCGTTCCCGCTGTGAGCTCATCTCAGCCTCCCCGTCGATCCCCTACGCAGCTACCTCGTCCTCCGCAGCCGTTGCCCCCAGCTATTCAACCACTCTCCGGATCATTAAACATATTGAGCAACACCAGTCCTGTGACTGGTTAATTAGTAAAGAGTTGACTAATTAGTTAATCATGTTTACCAAGTGCTTTGAAAGTGCTCAACGTTATTATTTTTAATTATGACTACGCCCCGGGCGCTGTTCACCTCCCCGCATGCCAAACCTTGCAGGGTTCAAACTCTTTGTCTCTGCTACCAGAGGCGGGTTTTAAGACGGGAATTTGTCTATTATCCTCTGGTTACCAGGTTTCCTTAACAGCCTCTTGTGTGGGATTTTAGAAAAGCCCCTCACAAAGTCTTCATATACCATGGCACACTTAAGTCGCTCTTTCAAAGCTGTCTTATCCGTTAAGGAGGCAGGATTGGCTCTTGCAAAGCCATACACAGTCATGCCTTTGTGCACACCTCATCCCGCATCCCTCTCCTGACCTTCACAAAAGATCAGCCGATATCCAGGCTCGCTCTCCCATCCCAGCCTGGGAGGCTCCAATCTGCAGTGCCATGGACACCTCCGTTTTGGGAGCCTCCCATCCTGTGTGAGAGAAGCCCAGATTTCCCACCAGAAGGAAAGCAAGATTATTCCCACATCTGACTTCAGGCTGGTCGGAAGGAGAGGACAATTTTGGTGGAGGGCAGGAAGAAAAAGCGTACTACAAAGATTTCATCGACTGAGAAGAGTGTGAACGGGGTTTGTTAGTCAGGGGAGGGTCTTGGCATCTCTGAAGAATCAACATGTCTAATCCTCTTGGGACTTTCTTCATTCGTAAAAATGTCATCAGCTTGTTAAGCAATGTCATAACGAGCCCTAGTCACCTCTTATCACCGTGCAATCTGAAGAGGAGTCTTCTAGCACCAGCTGCAGAAATAAGACCCACCTCCACATAGCACTGAGACAGAAGAAAATCTGGCGCTTGAGCAGACAGTAAGCTATAAAAGTCACACAGGGCTGCTGCAGGAGCAGGGTTTGGGAATCCTTTGGTCCCCATGAGTTGGTCAGGCAGACACATGGCCACCAGAGTACATTGTATGGACACTAGTCCAGGACATGGCTGCTTAGTACTGCTGTTTCCACTCGAGAACCTGCAGTCCCCGTGTCACAGTCGTGAGCTTTTAGCTTATGCTCTTCTAGAAAGCTCATGGTGGTGTGCTCTCAGGGCTTACCATCTCCCAGTAACACTCATTTAATTGACTGCTGCCACCTTGACCGGTGCTCATGGTGATGGGGTTGCAGAATCATGGACATGTTGGTTGGAAAGTGGGAAGGTATTTCCCCTTGCACTCTGAATTTCCTTCTTGGAAATCCTCTAATGAAGGCCAGGGCAGCCAGGCACCAAAAACGGGCATCAGTTAACATGCCGGCAATAAGTGGGGATGAATCCCGGCCTCAGGCTCTGTAACTGGAACTTAGACTGGCCATACTGGTCAGAAGAAAGGACCTGTTGGTGCAGGATCCTGTTTCCAACCTGAGCAGCAGCAGACTCCCTGGGAGGTGTTTGAGTATGGGGCAACCATGTGGCAGTAGCTGGCTGGTGTATTCTCTGTAATTCAGGGGTTTCTGAACCAAAGATGGCATCCTTGTGATTCGTTTTACTAGCATTTTGGTAATAATAGTGATTTAATTGCTTTTGCCGCTATGGATCACACATCTGGGACATTTTCAAGTTCTTTATATGAATTAACTGGTATTGGATGGGGGCTTACAAACGGTTGCAACCATTTGGAGTCCAAAAACTTGATCCTCAGTTGTACAGCGTTTTGCCTACCCTTTCACAAGGGCCAGAAGGCTGTATGGTCCCCTAGACCCCATTTGTGCTACGGCCCCGGCATGGTATCTCGCTTAAAACCGACCGCCCACTGGGCTGTGCAGCAGAGACTGGATTAGTGGGTGTGAGGGGTGCACATGGGAAGGGCAGAAGCACCAGGGCTCAGTTTAGTGTCTTGCCACAGGATCAAATTCCTTTGTCTGATCTTCTCCCCACTTCTCCCAACCTGTTTCTCCACTCCGTGAACCTCTTCTTGCAGCCAGTGAGCACAAGGAAACCTTCCCCATCCTCCCCACCAGCTCAGTACTGGGATAGGGAAGACTCATTTCCTTTGGAGTCCTCCTGGGGTAAGGGAAGACCTCCAGCCTCGCTCCTCAGCCTGGACAGCTGATGCGGTGGCTGGAGTGCCAGAGCCAGCCATCTCCCCCAGGTGTCAGAGCAATCCCTCTGGCCCAGCCCAGCCATTGCCTCAATGTTTCCATCCAGGAGGAGAGCCTGCTAAATCTCTTTCTCTTCAAAAAGAGAGAGAAGCCAAGGAAGTCTGGGAGGGAGGGGAGACGAACACATCTGCACCTGGGAAATGTCATGTTTGGTTTTTCAACCCAAAATGGGCAGTGACAGCAGCTCCGTGGGGGTGTAAATAGGGGGAGCAGTGCAGATTTATAGCTGTGGGTCACGCTTGAGCTGAGCCAAGTATTCTGCCTAGCATCAGTTTTATGAACAAGATGAAGTGCAGAACCTCAAGTGCAGGCGCCCTATGAGAGGAGAAACACTGGGAGAGCAGGAATGGGGAGTGCACTGCAAGAGGCCATCCTGCCCCTCTCCCTGCTCTGGTCTGGGTCTCTCCTTTCACGGCTGGATTTGAGCAGGTTGGGGATTGCAATGACCAAGCATGGCCAGGCCTCATCAGGTCCCAAGTCTGATGCCACAAGTCCATAGAAGTCATGGCTATAAGCCACGAGTAAAGCAGCTGGAGGCTGAAGCAAAGAGGAGTTAAGAACTGCCCTCCCTCAAAACAAAGTTCACAGCAATTCCCAACCCTGCGGGAGGGAGTAATACTAGATGGAGAACCTCTTAGACAACTCCAAATTCAACACCCTGTTGGGCATCAAAATTACCAGTCCAAGGAGACGCTGTAGAGATTGTCACAACAGTGCAGAACATAAAACCCCAAATGATGTCAGGGTTTCCCTTTCTGGCCAGATACCCAGACTGAATCTCTTGTAAATTCAGAACCTCATATAGAAGATTAAACAAAATTACCAGAGGCTCCCAGTTCTCACTGAGATAAATGTGGTGCAGACCTTGTTCATAGATGTGGCTGAGATTGTCACTTCATCACAGTCTCGTACTGAAAGCTGTGTTTCAGCTGGGCTTTGACATGTAATTGATGAATGATGCAATGTTGTATTGTGACTGTAATGCCCCAAATTGTGTTCTTTGGCAATGCCTTTTGATGTAGCTCTTCAAAGAAGTGCAGCAAATCCAGCTCTTTCCCATGTGAAGTGGTGACCGGGAAAGTCTTTGCGAATATGATGAAAGTGCCTCTAGTGTTGAGGCTGATTCTCCTTCATCCTAAGTCTTTAAAGTGAGGCAGGTGATGTTTTTTGACTCACACTTTTTGGTGTGGTTCCGTTAGACCTTGTGGGGTTGATGTTGTGGTGGGGGACTTTGTCTTTTGATTCAGTCCTGGAGTCACTGTGGTGTTTAACAGCCTGTGAATCTGTGAAAAAGCCCTCAGCAGATAGAAAGGTCAAGACTTAGCAGGGTTAGGCCAGTGTGGGACACCCTCCAATTCTGCATTTTGGTAGCTGGTTCAGAAGTTTATGCTAGAAGAGCAGTATCTTGGTGCTACCACCAGAGACAGTACTCGAGTTCAAACATTCACCCTGAAACAGCTATGGGAGAAACAAATATCTTTGAAACAGGAAAAAATCTGCATGCTAAATACCTGCACAAAGCACAGGATATGGGGGAAAGCTGAGAGCACCCCCTAAATTATCAACAGCCAAAGTGTGGGCACTCATGTACCCAGCACAGTGTGGTCAGGAGGCTGCCAATGGTGTTTGACAGCTCCCAGTGACTTTTGGGGGTCTTTGCTTCCTCCAGCCCCTGCTTGAGTATCTGTTTCTCCACTCTGGTAGCTGTATTCGCTCTTGGTTTGTATTAGGTGAGGTTGGTCTGATTGGCGTCATTTGTCTGTGGGAAATGGTGAATGTTTCTGCTGGAGTTGGAGGAAAGCAGTGGCGGCAAGGGCAGGAGGAGGCAATCTCATCGGCATCGTTGCGTGCCGGTCCGTAACAGCGTGACATGCTGTGGCATTTCCTACCGCTGCCTAGACAGCCCGTGGCCACATGCTTCCAAGGGAAGGACACCCCAGACCGGCTGAAGGCACCTCTCATTGCAGTGTGTGTCAGTGCGTCTGTCAGCTCTGTCTGCCGCTGATGCTGGGCAGAGGCCAGGCGTGACTCCCATTAATTACCCTCCTTCCCTTCGTTTTGAGGCTCTCCTTTCCCGGGGTGTTTCCTCAGCTCTTCTCTTTACTGCTCTGTATCCCTTCGTGTGGCCTTGCCCCAGCAGGACCCCACAGCTCCCTATAGATATAGAGACATATTCCTAGAGATAGAGGCTTACCCCTATATCTTGGCCTCCCCAACTCCTCCCTATACCAGTTCTTCATCTGGCCAGCCTTGGATCCAAGACCTGCCTGGCACTGTGTGTCTGCAACACCAGAGCCTCCAGTAGGGGCCAAGTTGGGCACTGAAGCTGCCTCAGAGTGAATTTTTCTATAGGAGCCCCATAACCCTGTGCCCCCTGAACCTTTCCTGCAAACGGTGGGCTCATCTCTGAAAGGACAAAGCTGGGCTCCTTCTGTGTGGTCTCATCACAGGGGTCACTCACGGCTTCCCGCACACAGAAGTGGCATCTCACCATGCAAAATTGTGGCAGGATCAATTTAGTTGTTTGCCATGAAGTGCTCGATACCCACGCAATATGCTGGGCAAACAAAGGGCACGGCACATCAGTTGTTAATGAATTAAAAATCCTACCAGCTTTGATGCAAAACGGTATGAAAATGCTGTTATTTATTTATGGGCTTCTAAGGGCTTGTTCCAGGTTGGATAAAGCTGATGGGAGAGCTGACGGCAGCCTCTTTGGAGTTAATTGAAGCATCCCCATTGACCGCAGCAGGAGCAGGGCAGAGTCCTGAAGGGAAAATGCCAGCGCTGGGTTACCTGCGCTGCTCCCACCGTGCCAAGGATAAAGAGAGCGACGCGTCCGAGCAGTGCCTGCTGTACAAACCGCAAAGGGCACCGCTCTCTAGGTGGCCTGCGGAGGTTTCCAAGCCAGCTGAGAGACTCGACAGAGTGGTTTTATTTTCCGAGGAAGCCTTAGTCAGAGCTCAGTTCCCTCCAGCTTCAGTTGTAGCTTTTACTCTCCGTCCCACTGTGGCGCCTTGTCAGCGCCACTGACCTTCTGGCTTGGCGAGGCCAGCAAGGACCTTCATTCAGAGCCTGCCAAGGTGCTCTGGGGCCAGCCAAGGAGGGTGGCAATGCTTCTCCAGCCCAGACAGGGTGGGTGGTGGTGCTCCTCCTGCCCAGCCAGGAAGGACAGCAATGCTCCTCCAGCTAAGCTGAGGCGGGTGGCAATGCTCCTCCAGCCCGACCAAGGAGGGTGGTGATGCTCCTCCAGCCTGACCAAGTTGCATTGTGATGCTCCTCCAACCTGGCCAAGTTGTGTTGTGATGCTCCTCCAACCTGGCCAAGTTGCGTTGTGATGCTCCTCCAACCTGGCTAATGTGAATGATGATGCTTTTCCAGTCCAAGCCAACACAGGTGGTGATGTTCTTCCAGCCAACTGAGGCAGGTGATGATGCTCCTCCTTCCTGGCCAGCGCAGGTGCTGGTGCTGCTCCAGTGGCTATGGTGGAGCCTCAGGAGCAGCCACTTGTCCTGCCCCTGCAGCAGGATTTGAACTTGGCTGTGGGTAGCAGGGCTTCACAGCCCCTGAACCCACATGGTGAAGCCTGACCAGTGCAGTGAATGGGGCAGGGAGAGTCTGTGTGGCTGGTGATTTGGGGAGCTCATTTCTGAGCCTTTGAGACATGTCCCCTATCACTACTTGGAGTGGGACACCAGAATGGGTGGATGCTGATGGGGCAGGATGCTCTGTGGGAACACATGGGACTTCATGCAGGAGGGAATGAATGAAGCCGGTAGGATCTTGATCCAAGTCAAACAGAAGGAGATCATTTGTTCAGCACTGTGGGCAAGCTGCGGATCTCCTCATCCTTGGATGTAGTAGATGATAGAAATTTTTGTGGCCTCAAGGGGAGACTGTGGGCAAAAAGGAGTGGGTTTAGATGCTCTGTTGACATTTAAGGCTAACTCGACTTTCTCATTGTCCTCACACCTTGGGATTGGGGAAGGGGCCAGCCAGCTCAGCCTTGTTCCTTGGGAGCAAAGCCCAAAGAGGGCCGCTAAGCAGAGGAAAGCCATGTCAAAGGCGGGATATAATAACAAATTACAGGGAGTTCCTGGGGTAGCATTGAGCTGCCCAGCCCTAGTCAGCTCAGGCATTAACATTGCATTGTGCTGCCCATTCCCCCCAACCTCTGCCTCGCAGGAAAACCTGAGCTGCCCCTTCCTCATGACCCCAGCGTTTGTGCTGGCATGGAGTCATTGACAGGTTGCCCTTTTATTCACACGATCAGCTTCCCAGGAGTCTTTCCCGTAGGCATTTTGATCCCACAGCATGTCAATGGTGGCCCGGAAAGGGATGGACCCTTCCCCAGGGTGCCTGAGGTCTAGGGGAGTTGAAGGTCTATTCAGCAGAAGAATGCCCTGAGCCAGCAGGTGGGACACAGGAACCCTTAATCCCAAATCATTTTTCTTGCTGGCATCCTTTTTTTGTTTTGAATTATTATTATTATGGCCAGCAGCGAGGCGTGGGCTTGCCGCCTGGGAGAGCGATATTATTCACCTCCTTTTGTGCATGGTACCATGTTTGAACTGAGAAACAAAGCCAAGCAGCTTGTGCCTCCTGTTGGAAGCCTTCCTATCCCGCTGGGGATCCGGGACCTTTTCATCTCAGCCCATACACTCCATAGGCTTCTGCCTCTTCCCATCTTTAAGTCTTTAGTAAATATCATAAAAGAGAAAATAAAGGCAATCCCCAGGGCTCAGGATTCTTACCTTCCCTACATTAAAAAGAGGAAAAAAAGAGAAAGCAGAAATTTAGCCTCATTTTATCATTTTTCATGCATAGCTTGCAAAGAGTAAAGAGTATTTAGCCCCATTTCGCAGGCTGGAGGCACTTTGGGATAGGGTTGCTTTTCCTCTTTGTGTATGTACCCAAATTTTGGGGGGATTCAGACCCTGAGCCAGGCTCCTGTGCCTGTGGCAGCGGTGGTCAGATGCAGCCGTAAGAAGGAAAACAAAGCACTGCCAGGCAAATACCAGCTTGGCTGCCTCCGACCCAGCCGTGCCGAGGCCACAAGCAGGGTGGGCAGGGAGAGGGGGTGCCCAATCCCCCTGGAAACCAGCTGGAGACGATTCAGCTTCTAACTGGGCACCCTAAAACTAACCCACCCCTTAGTGGCATGACAGCAGGCAAGGCAGGGGAAGCTGTGTCCCGATGCTGGTGGGAAGGAAGTTACATTGCTGCTAATAAGGGAGCTGTTTAAAAACATTCGACTTCTTTTAATTTACTGTTTCAAATTGGACGTGAATGCTTGAAGGAAACTCTTCCCTTTCCGTGAAGTTTTTGATTATCTAATGGAAGGCAATTCCAAACAGGACAGAAATATTTCGCTTTTTTGTTTTAAATCCAAACTCTTGGCTTGGCTTGGCTTTCAAAACCCCAAATGAAACCATTTTAAACTGAAATAAACCCAGAAATGTTTCTACTACATTTAGATGTTTTTCATTGGAAAAATGAAAAGGCTTCCTCCAAGAGTCTCCAACAAAAGGGTCACCCCTGTGCTTTCTGTCTGAAGCACATCTACGGCGTGATCAGCTGCAGATTTGACACCCAGGCAGGTTGGCAAAAGCCATAACTCAACTTCCCAGCTCCGACAACAACTGCAGTTGCACAATTCCTTGTTATTTCCTACACAGAGGAACTTCATGGCAGTAGATTTCTTGGCACACATTTTGGGGATGGCACTTCTTTGCGTGAATAATGATGTTCACATGTGGTTGTTGTTCATTCTTTACCCTTTAATATTTCCTTTTCCTTCATAGACATTTCCAGGCCAGGTTTCCAGTTACGTTCATTTGAGATGGAGGAAGAGTCTGCCTGCAGAGCAGTTGTTGCCCCTTGTTCTGTCGTGCCTGGAGGGTGGTGGAGGTGCTGGGTGGCTCCAAGGTGACTCAAGGGACCTTTTGAAGGTCCCTTGCCCAAAGTGCCCTGTCCCCTCTGCAGAGAGCTGCCACCTAAGTCTCCTCTCCAGCAATGTCAGCAAGGTGGGGACTGGTCCCCAGCTCGAGGACAGTCTTCTGCAGGAGATGTGGAGGAGCTTAGGGATGGGTGCACAGGTGCAGACTGCACCAAGAGCTTCTCCTGCCAGCACTGGGGCAGGCGGAGACACACGGCAGCTGACAGAGGTCACGGTCCCACACCTCACCAATATCCAGGCCTTGAAGCAGGCACACAGAGCACAACCCAGAAGCCAAAATTTGTCCATGTAAATAGCTGTATAATTAGGAGCTCACAGAAAAATAACCCATTCCCAAGAAACCCCTGAGGAGCAGAAGGGCTTAAACTCCCCACGACTCTCATTTTCAGTACCTCGTTCAGCTGGCGTGAGCCCAGGTCTCCACTAGCACAAATACAACTGGAAAAGAAATGAGTTTGCTGCCCTGATTGCTTAGAAAAGTTGCAAGAAAACACATCTTGGGCTGTAAGAGCATGGGAGGAAATCAGTGCTCCCTCTCTTCTGGCATCTGGCTCTTGCTCCTGTGAGTGAGGGACACCGTCTGCAGCTCTGTCCTGCAGGAGATCTGCAATGTGCAGCTTTGCTAATAACAAAAGAAGTTGTGGTTTCTTTAACTTAAAAAGTTTGCCTGGTATCATTGGGTTGATTTAAAGCTTTTCACTCGGGGTGTGTGGGCGAGGGCTCGTGTGTGCATGTTTACCAGTCCAGTGAGGTTTGAATGGCTTCTCTGAAGGTTTGGATGCAGTTCGCTAGAGCTCTGCAGGTTCCCTGAGGACTTTAATAATTGGTACATTTGGTTTGCTTTTCCTTATTATTTCTAAGTTTTCCAGCTCTAACGCCAAAGGAGCCTGTATTCTATGTAATTATTACTCAAAACTTTGAAAACATTAAATAGGAAAAATAGGCCATTAAACAACTAAGAAGCAACGTAACAAGTGTGAATTATGGCTCTGCCCTGTGGTTTGACTGTGATGAGTTTGTTCCACCCATGGAGAGATCTTGGAGAAGGGTAGGTTGAGTGGGTTGTTTTGCTTAATCTCTCTGCTGTCAGAGTTGCAGTCCCCGGAGAACGCAGATCTATAGAGAAATGTGCCTCCCCTTTGAAACGCAGTGCACATGCCCAGCTCCCAGCAAAGGACTTTTGTTCTGCTCTGATTTATACAGTTCTCTGGGGCAAAGAGAAGTGGCTGTCATGGTTGCAAGGATTACTCGCTACTGGAGGGGAGGGTGGACTATGCAAGAATAATTTGTTCTCTTGACTGGGCATGAAAATCCCGCTCCCCCTTCCCCAGTCTCCATCCCCCTGCCCCCCATCCCTCACCACAAGGGGATGCTGGCTTCCGAGGTCCTCACACTGCAGCTCTGCCCTGAGGCTGACCAGAGCTGGCTCTGCTCCCTGCTGGCCAGTGGGCTGGGAAACGCCAGACACAGGGGGATCTCCTTCCCCTCGCACTGCCAGCCCCAGTGAGTGATAACCTGGGAACACTCCTGCCCCTTGCCCGGGGCTGGAAGAGGGATATCAAGTGGGAGCATCTCACCCAGGGTGGTGGAGAATGGCTACTGAAGACAGCAGCTTGTTGCACCCTCTCAGACGCCTGCCCGAGGGTGAGGTACATCACCCCAGAGGTGGCTGTGTCTCCCCTGGGACTGTGAAAGGGAATTTGGCGTGCCTAGCTCAGACGTAAGCTACCAAAACACAGCCTGTAGGGGCTCTCACCGCATCCACAGTTTGCTTATACACTCAGTGCACTTTGTCTACCAGCGCTCCATGATGGGGAACCTTCTCCTCAATACGCGTGCAGTGCCTGGCACAGCATGGCCCCGTTGGGTTGAGGTTTCTGAGTGGTCCTTCAATGCAGGGAAAGCCTGTGGGTCTGCTTCTGGTGTAGGGATGTCTCCTGGGGGACCTGAGCCCCTGTGGCCGTGGTGGTGCTGCTGCAGAGCAGAGACGCCTCAGAGGACTCAGTTTATCCATCTGAGGGTCATTTGCCAACAATGGCAACTCACTCATTCCAGCAAAGGATGTGACTTCAGTTATCTGCTCCCGGGATTTTTCTTCTTGTTTGTTTTGTTTTCATCCAAGGAGGAGGAGGAGGAGGAGGAGCAGGAGGGTGGTGCCTCCACACGTACAAGGCCAGCCACCTCTTGAACCCCAGTGCCAGAAGCCCTTTTCATGCTCTATAAATTTTATTGGAAAATCTGTTTCGCTTCGGGGGGGGAGGTGGTGGTGGTGGTATTTTTTTTTCTCTCCCAGTAACACACCATGAAAAGGCTCATTAAAAAATGAGCTCCTCGTTCTGATTAATCCTTCCAAGCAGGCAGAGGTGACACATGCTAATGACATTTCCAGCCGGGCTTGTCCCCTGAGACGCCTGCTGCTGTTGCGGGCCGAGTATTGCCGAAGGAGACAGCGTGTTGGACGTCGGAAAGGTTGCTCTTGGCTGCAGACCTCATGTGTAGTGGAGAAATGCCTGCGGGAGCCAGGCAATTGCTGTCTCTCCGGCAGGCCTAGGAGACTTTGTTCTCCAAATGCATCTCACGGACTGTCCTCCTGCGGACATAGGCGGTTCCCGGCCTCCGGAACGGCTCAGGAAGATGAGGAATGGACATCCCTGGCGTCTGCACAGATCCCCACAGCACGTACCGAGCTGCTGACTGAGGACTTCTCCAAGGCACTGGAGTGCCTGTCTACACCAGGTTGTTTTGTTAACCTCGGACTGCTGCTGGGCCCCTGCCAAAGCTCTGATGTTCTTGGAAAACACCGGGCTAAAAAGATGCCTTTCCAAAACAACAGCTGACTTCATGAACTGGTCGGCCATTGGCTTAGCAGGCACCAAACCCCGGCAAGCGGGAGCTTGGAGGGAGGTGGATCTCCTTGGATGTCACCTCATTTGCCTGGGTTTGGTGATAGGGAGTTCTACCTTTACCCCAAACCCTTCTCCACCACTTCCCTTACAAGTCAAACCTGACTTCTTGTGAAGGTCTTGGGATGCAGATCCAGTTTTAACATTGTGGGGACCCAAGAGCTGAAATCTTATTCTCCCCTTTCTGTTGGAAACCGAGATCCCTGTTCAGCTGGAGAAAGGAAGAACCAGGGATGTTCCCAGGCTGGGTCAGGGACGTGCCTGGGGCCACCCAAGGTGTGCTGGATGGAGGGGAAACTGCTCAGGAGACAGTGAACAGCCTGAGCTGTGCTGACATTTCTCCTCTTGGACCCAGCTCCACGGTGACACAAGGCAGAAAACCATCAGAAGAAAGCCCTCACATCCTGCCAGCTTCCCCTGCCCTTAGCAAACATCCAGGCCCCAACGTGCAGCGTGTTTCATGTAAGCCTTGACATGTACCAGCTAGATGTACCCGGCGCTGACTCTGGACAGCTTGGCTTTTCTCGGAGGGTCTTGGCCACTGTGGCCAAGAAACATAAGGGCTCTGTAATGCTTTGTTGGGCCAGGAATAAAGTGAATTTGTTGAAAGAAGGTTACCATGCTATATAAGTAAGAAAAGGGGAGTTGTATTTAAACTGGCACAGGGCGGTTGTTTTCACTCAAACGGAACTATGCGCAGAACATGGCTCATGGCTGCTTCTTCGGTGAGGTGTTGTTCACTTTGGCCCCAGCATCTCTGGGTCAGGGAGGCAAAGCTGCAGTCCATCCGTGGGGGAGGCAGGGGAAGGGCAGAGATGCGAAGGGCAGGATGGAGCAGTTCACACTGCTGGAGCCGGCAACTCGGCTGGCCTGAGCGGGAATGTCCCCTTGCCAGCTCCTGAGCTGCCAGCGCAGGGTCCAGCCAGCACTGAGTCCAGCAGCTGCTCCCATCTTCTCCCTCCTCATCCCAGTCACTCCGAGCTTGGTACCTCAAAGGATGCCTCACAGACAAGCCAAGCTGGAGCATTCCCAGTGCTACACTGGTATGGGTTTGAGCCGAATTTGGGCTCCAGCACAGAGAGGATGCTCTGGAGCCAGTTTTAGTACATCAGGGCCGTCACCAGTTGAAGGTGTTGGAAATGAGTAGAAGCTGGACACGGAGGTGGCAGAGCATCCCTGGCTTGACTGCTCAGCACAGTGAGTCCTCACAAGCACTGCTGGGTGAGCAGGCACGAGGGCTGCCACCGGCAGGGGTGCCGCACCGCCCGGCGTCGTGGGCAGCAAGAAGGGATTACCCATAGAGACAGGTCAGAAGGGTGCATACAGCAATTTTTGGCTGCCGCACTGAGGAGTTTCTACACAAACAGGGCAGCTGAATGCAGCAGAAGCTGGATTTGGTGGGTGTGTGGCCACCTCCATACTCAGCATCACCTTCTACGAGCCTCTCGGGGCTGGGAGCTCTGCCTGTTCCACCTCTGCACCCCCTGCCTGTGCTGGGACCAGCGCAGCCTCCCAGCCTCGTCTGCCAACGCGCCTTGGGTCCTCTCGGGGGTCTTGGCAGGGTGCGGAGCAGCGGGTCCACAAACCAGATCAACCAGTAAAGGATTATTGAGGGTTTGCTGTCTAAAATCTCTGTAGAAAACCTGAACTGAAGAAGCAAGGCACAAATGCGACACTTGGCATAGAGGACATGTGGCACTCACTGCCGAGTGAACTATTCCAAAAGGCTCACCATTTACCTTGGAATTGCAGAGACAGGCTCTCTCGGCAGGTCGGTTGAGCTCAGAGCCACGTGCTGACGTCTTTCAGATGAAGCCTACAAGGGGTGTCCCATTTATAGCCACGGAGATGCACTACTGTCCTAAAGGGAGCTTTTATAGTTAAACGGGGAATGTCATTAAGGCCAGAGGAAAAAAGGACAGATTGAACTTTGCCAAAAAAGTGGTAAAAAGCCCCAGTTGTATGAGGGGATGGGATAGGAGACTTTTTTTCTTGATGTGGTTGAAAAAGGACGGCAAGAGCACTGGCAGCTTTGCAGACAAACCCCCTCCCCAGGCCATGGCGGGGTCTGGTGGACCTTTCCTACCTCTTCCTTCAGGGTCCCGGCACAGTGAGCTGTGAGATCCTTGCCTGCTTTATCTTGGGTGGCTGAACCAGCCCGTGTTAAAAGGAGACGAACATAATACAATAGAGTTCGACTTTGTTTCTGTGCTGTGTGGTTCATTCAGAGGGATTACAGGCGCTTTTCAGCCCGTTACCACCTGGAGAGGCAAATACAAGGGACTGCTGGTTTGAATAGGCTACCCACCGCGCAGCCTTAGTTCTGCCAGAGCCAAAGTTGCAGAAGGTTAAAAATGATCTGGGCAGGATCCATCCCAAACAATCGCCCAGAGCAGGGGGATGTGTTGGGCACGTGGGGACGCCGGCCAGCGCTGCCTGGGTTTGTTAGCAAAGGGTTTGGAGTCATCGGCTGCGGATAGCCAAGGGGGCGGCGCGCTGCAGCGAGGCCCTAAGCAGGATGCAGGCATGAAACCAAGCTTAAAATCCTTCTAATTTAAACTATCTCTTGTGTTTTTTTAAGGAAAAGAGAACTGCGTCAGGAGTAAGGTTGAATGGGTTTGGGTGAAAGACCTGTATGGTTGGGGGAATAGGACCCTCTGCCCCTCTTTCCTGGTGAGGGTATTATTATGGCTGAAGGGATAAATGCTGGGGAGCATCAGGGTGTAGGGTCAGGTGTTATGGGCTGTGTGTCTTCTCCATGCTGATGTGTGCCCAGCTGCAGTGTCTTGCGAGGTGGGATGGGGTTGCCCCGAGCCCCTCAGGGTGGGGGAAGCAGGCAGCGCTCCTCCATTCCCTGTGCTGCTGGAGCCCACAGAGAGCATCCCAAAGGGATCCATTGCAGAGTGGGAGCTTGAAGCCCCCCTCTCTCATAGACCAGCGGAGCATCCCAGACCCACAGCCATCCTTCTCGCCTCCAGCCATTCGAAAAGAAAGCAACACTTTTCCCATCCAGGTGGAGTCCCTGAGCTTCAGTTTGAATAACATTTATTTGGGGCTGTTTTGCCTGAAGGAATAGGCTTTTTGGTTTATTAAAAATGTGAGCTGAGTCTCAGCAAATATGACTGTTGTTTTCATGGGTTTATTGCTGATGAAGCCCCCCTAGAAGCATGCATCCTGTCTCCTCAGGGCGATACACTAGCAAAGCCCTTGCAGCAACGCCACCGAGGGTGAATGAGATGGGGAGCAGAGCAAGCAACACCACCCTCCCCTCCGGAGCTGATGCTCCTTAGTCCTCAGTCCCTTCAAAGGATTCCCTAAGAAAATGGCCTGTTTGGGGCAACATCTATTGCCGGAGTCTCGTGTTGAGTGAGTGATGATGGAGGGCGGCCACTTGCCCACAGTGGAGGCAGGGTCCTGCTCCCTCCTGCACCAGGGCTGCACTTCCACAGTCCTGGGAGCATTTCTCCTGTCCACGTGCTGCCAGCCACTGCCACGCAGAGAATGGATCCAGGACAGGAACCGGTGACAAATGACCCAACAGAAGTTTAAAAAGATCCAAACCTTGTTTCTCAGCTGGGAAGCTCTCCATGCAGCTATCCAACCAGAGGGGAAAGGAGCTGCCTGTGTCCATGCTGCCGCTGAAGAAACACCCTCCAGCCCCAAGGGACGCAGATCCCTCCCCATCACCCAGGAAGGCAGCAGGAGCACAGGCAAGACTTCTGCCCAGCCTCCGGCATGCCACAGGGGTTGCTCCATCCCCAGGACACTCGGAGCACTCCTGCCCCTACTGCCTACTGCGCTGTGCCCACAGCGGTCCCGTCTGGCTGCGAGAGCAGCTCCTGGGATGAGTTGCATGGCTGGAGAGGTCTGCTGCATCCCACCAATTTTAATCCAGGGAAAATGGTGCCCCATAGACCAGCAGTTTGGGACCCTGCCCAAGCAGTGAGTAGCGCTGCAGCACTCCCAGCTACCCACCGCTGGTCCCCAGGCAGCGACACCCCCATCCCATCCTCAGGGAAGGGCTCTGAAGTTGCATTTGAAACATCACTTGGAAAACCGAGTTTGTACGTCTCCCCTTCGCTGGGATAACACAGCTCAAAAAGACCTCGTCCCTGCTGCCAGCTCCAGGGCTGTTCACCCTGCGTGCTGGTCGGAGGGAGGGGGGGAAGCATCCCGGGCAGGGCTGGACGTGGGATGAGACTGAGCTGTACCCGGAGCTCAGCTGATGGCACCAGTTCAGCTCTCACCCACAGGCGTCTCAGCGCGAGGCTGCAGTAGATACTTTGATTTCAGATTACAAGTGTCAGTTTAGTTTAGCTTGTCAACAAAAGCAATAAATAAATCCCTCTCACTTGCACTCCCCGAAATGGTGCAGCTGGAACGAATCTGCTTTGCTGCTTTGAAAAGGAGCAGAAGGGTTTTCTCCCTCTGGGGGAACGTGCTTGGCCATAGGTGAAGAAGACTTGAGCTCCCGCGGGGCAGGGGGATGTCAGGGAGAGCTTTAGGCTGATTGTCCAAGCCTGCTTTTAAAAGAAGCCATGTTTAAGTTTGTTTCTCTGCTTGTGATTGGAGGTTCCCAGGTCTTTCAGGTGAAAACATGTCTGTTTTCCAACTGGAGTCAGCAACCATCCCACTGTTGACTGCCAGGACCTCAGTCCAACACCCTGCCTGGCAGCCAGAAAATGCTAGGGGCCAAATTCAAGCCCTTGAGAACTTAAAAGAGCTTCAACCACTAACGCAGGGCTGGGAGCCATGTCCCCTTTGCGTCTCAGCCTCTCCTTGTCATACCTCCCTTGCTAGGCTGGCGTTTGCTCCTGCTCCTCTGGGTCTGACAGCAAGGTGATACTTTGGTGGGTGTCACGGGTTCATTTTCCTCGTCTCAACCCCAGAGTCCCTGTTCTTGTGGTTTTCAGTGACATTGTTTCCTAATGTAGGAACATCTCTTTAGGCCTTGAGCATTCCCTGACATCAGCGCAAGCGTGGCGCAGCCCGTCGGTTTACAAACATCTGGGTTCCTAGGAAATGCCGCATATTCCTGCCGGTACTCTGCTGTCTGTTAACGCTTATAAAATTATGTTTATTTCCTGCCGTGGGGATCAGGCTTCAGCTCAGGGTTATTTCCAGGGCTGCGGCGAGCTTTGTGCCAGAGATGCAAACCGTGGCAAACAAGTACTTAAAAGCCTTGTGTTCAGCAACGGGCAAACCACAGACACTTCAGAGGTTTGGCTTGGGAAACCAGTCACCCGAAGAAACGCAAGAGAAACTGATGTGCACAGGAGCACCCCGAGGTGCTCTGGGGCTGGGTACGGGGTGGGGATGGTCGTCCCGCTGGGCTCGGAGGCTGTGGCTGGTGGGGTGCTACCTGCCCCAGGCACCCATCACCCCTGGGGACATGGCTGGGCTTCCCCATGGAGATGGCTGGTGGTCCACATCGCAGCTGGCCTGGAAACCTAGCCAAAAATATTCCTGTGGGAGGGATGTTGCGCATCAGCCCCTGCGACAGTCAGGCTTTTTGGAGCTAATACGTGTCCGGGTCTCCCTGAGACCTCCAGGTTTGTTTTGGGGCGAGAGAAGGCAGAGGCAGGGGTTTGCTTCAGGCAGCTCATGTGGCTGGGGTGGGAAGGGTGGGATTCAGGCGGTAGTCTCTGGTCTGGAGGGATCTCCCATCCCAGGGCGTAGCTGTGTGGCCCCGCACGCCTGGGGAGGGGAGCCAAGAGTGGGCGAGCGCCTGCGGCTCGGGCCAAGCTGGGAACTGCAAAAGCTTTTCTGTCCGGAGGTGGGCTTGAGCTCAAACTTGTTTCCTTTTTCTTGCCAAAGCATCTGCTGTCCTGCACACTTCCCTCCCCCCCTGCTTCACTCCAGGATTTCAGACCATAGAAATATTTTATCTGATTCCCCCACCCCAGAACTCCCTTTGGTTTGATGGTCTGTGGCTTGATTTCCCTCCTCTGGTTGCCTTGAGGTGACTTTGGCTTTGCAGTGCCCTTTTGCAACGGAAAACCAAAATGCTGCATTTCAAAAATGCCCAGATGGGTATTTCCAATGACCTAAGAGGAAAATCAGCATTTCTTTACAGCTCAATCACCGTGACTTTGTGAGCAGCTCCAGCTGGTCCCAAGCTGCTTTAATCAATCGATAATTTCTTTGGCTGGAAAATGCCCCCTGGACGGGGTGGGATTCCGCAGTCTCGGGGCTGGTGGGTCTGGGTCCTGTGACAATCGCTGCGGTCCAGCCGTGAAGGACTGCAAATTTGAAAATTGGGCTGTAACAGCTGTGAATGTGCGATGCCCAGTGAGGAGCTTGTTAACCAGGAGCAGTCATGGGGCTGCTGGGGCTGAGCAAGGCTGGCTGCTGCAGTGGCATGGGGGATTTTTTACCTCGCCAAGGGCAGGACCAGATGTGCCACCATGGGAGGTGGCTGTGAGACGCATCATGTCACCCATCCCCAGCCAACCGGTGCTGTGATGGCCACATCACCATTACACGGTGCTTTCTGTTGAAGACAGGGATCGAAATGGAAGGCGACACCAAAATCCTCACTTCCCAGATCAAACCTGGGTTTAAATGCTGGTCTGCATCTGCGTTAGTACATGTAAACTTCTGTCACCATGTAGGCTTGGGCTGTGGGTGGCATAGCTTGCTGCATGGTGAGGGAGCACATCCACCCTTGGGGGTGGCACTGGAGGGCTTCAGGCTCCCCTTCCCTTTGTCACCCCACCGTAAACCCTCCTTGATCTGCATGGTTCATCAGCAAGACATCTGAGCGGTCTCTCCTCCTGCTCACGCCACGTACAGCTGGCTCCTCCTTGAGGAGCCCATCACCCACACCAGAAACACTCCTCAGCCCAAACCACTTCCTTCGAGACAAAAGACAAGCAGGGATGCCCTCACAGATGGAGACCTGGGGGGAAAAGGGAGCAGCTGAAGTTAGAAATGCTGGAGAAATCACTGCTGAGAAATCACAGTGCCTGGGGGTCCACTGCCGAGGTGCTCAGCATCCTCATCCCCCAACAAAGCCAAGGAGGTTCCCATCTGCTGGGATCAGGCCCTCCTCTAACTGTGTATTGTTATGGAAAGCCTCTTGCCGGGCCCTGTGAAGTCATTCAGACTCGGTTTGTGGCCATGCTGGAATGCACTAACCAGGAGTTTTTTTGAGGTCAGAAAGGAATAAGTCTTTTGCAGACAATTGATGTTGTTATTAAAAACATCCACGAGAGAGAGGAGGAGGGGAAGGAGGTCCTCTTTCCTGTTTGGGAAATAGTTTCTCACTGCATCCATCAAGCAAAAGAATTCTGTATGAAAAATTAATTTAAAAAAAGTTTCTGGGGCACACGCGCCTGAAAATGAACCACAGCAGGATCAGAGGTTTGGCTCAGAGCAACGTCCAAGACTCAAAAGCAGAGGCCAGATACAGGACTCCTCGCTCCCAGCCGGTTGCTGTAACTGGAGGAAATGCAGTTTCCTTAAAAGAAATGCAATCTCCTCTCTGTAACATTTGTGCAAAATTCATGAACTTCAGCTGAAGCCCGGAGCAGGTCTCCCACAGAGACAGACGCAGTCTAAGTCTAGTGCAGCAGCTGGGACTGCAGGAAAGTGGGGATCGCTTCTAAAAAGGAAGAAAACAGAAACCCTAAAATGAAGGGATTAGGCCTGTCACCCTGCCCTCCACATCGTTAATCTTCCAGCCTGGGGCAAGCAGCTTTTCCAATTCCGTCCTGCAGCAGTAAGGTGTCACCCCAGGTGTGACCTGAGAAGCAGCCACATCACGTGGCACCGTCACACTGCGGCCACCGTCTTGCCCCGAGAGCTAAGCCTGGCTCTCCACACCTTTAGCACGATGGGGTCCCTGGCACTGGGCTGGCCTGGACCAGCTTTCCCCAAGTTTTTTGAGGGGTCATACATCCAGAGATCCTTCCCATAGGGCACTTGAGATGGACAGGAGAGAGGACAGTCTAGACATGAGCTGAGAAGTGTCCCTGGCAGGTTAGATTTAAGCTATAGACATAACTTCAGGGCATTTTTGGATGAGAATATGTTCACAGCTGGCTTCAGAATTTGTGGGAACATGGAGCAATTCCTGCCCATACCCAGGCTGCCTGGCATCCACGTAAGCACCCACTCCCTCCTTGCTGTCACTACAGGGGTGGTCGTGGTCCAGGCTCAGATCCAGGGACAGAATGAAACCTTCTCCCCAGGTGGTGGGATGGGCAATTTTAGGGCCAAGTGACCCATCCTTTGGCTTGAGTGGCACCAGCTGGTCTCAGAGCATCCTCTTCACCATTGCCAACGTCGCCGCTCCGCCCGGTGGTTTCCCAGGGATGTCTACACATCTGCAGCTCTCATTTGAAATTATCCAGATCTGCAGACTGTGCCAGGGGCAGTCTGAGCTGTGGAGCTAATTGCCCACGATAACCTAATTAAAGGGTTCTGATAAAATCTGCCTGGCAGGCGCAGGAGCGTGAAGTGGCCCTGGACTCCCCCCAGGGCGAGGAAGAAGGTGGCTGCTGGGACACCCGGGTTCCATTAGACTCCCTGCACAGACTCCCCTCCTCCTTCCCTGCCCTCAAGAGTTTGTCAACACCTTTGCTTGTGCCTGGGCTGTCTCATTGTCATTGCTTAGTCCCTTCTCTGTCCCAGGGTGGCTTTTGGCAGTGACCCTGGGGTTACAGATGTGAACGCTGGATGCTGACAGGGGCTTCATGACCACAGCCCAGTGGAGAGCAGGGAGCTTGGAAAATGTGGGTGATGTGGCATTAGGAAAGAGGGGAGCCCAATATTCTCCTCCCACCCCCAGAGAACCCATTGGTGGGCATGTTCATTCTTCAAGCTTCGGCTAAAATGAAAAGCAAAGAGTTTCCACAGCCAAAAGCAGCCTTTGTTGCCCTGAAGCATGTGCAGCTTTATGTGTTTGGGCATTCACGTCACGCTCTTCTCCAAAGACCTGCCCGGTTGCCATGAATGCTGTCACATCTGGGGATTAGCCATCCTCTTCAAACAGATCTGGTCTTTCCTGGCTCCCCTGCCCAGGTGGCAGGAGCAGCACGGGACGGGCTGGCCAAGGCAGTGTCCCAGGGCCGTGACATGCATGGGAGGTGCACCCCAGCTGGGAAATCCCTGTGTTTGACTAGCTTTGATCTGGATTAAATCCCTCAGACAGAAACAGAGGAGCAGCCGCAGGAAGGCTGGGGCTGCGTGTTTTGACTTTATGCCATCAAAGTTTGCCCTAAGCGACCCCTAAAAGCACACAGGTAGCCGCGGGCTCTGGGATGGGCAGAAAAGCGCTGCTGCATTTCCAGGTGCACCATCCTTGCTTGAGGGGGGGTCTAGGGCCAGACTTGATGGCTTTGCTTCAGGATTCAGTAGATCCTGCTTCATCCTTGATGATGCCGGGTCAGCGGGATCACTCCCAGCCCCACACCACGTCGAGCTGGGCAGAGCTGGGAGCTGAGCATCCTTCATGGGTGCTGGCAGAGTGTGTCCATTCCTATTCCCCTTGTCCTGCATCACCAGACATTTGTGCCGCCCGTGCCCTCAGGACTATGCTCAAGCACTGACTTAAGGTAAAGGAGACTTGGCTTGAAGTCTCTGCCCTACAGTACCCAATAGGTCCCATGACCCCCAAAATACATGTATTTCCAGCTCATCAATTCTTTCTATAAGGAGCCCAACACCTCTACCATCCTGCATTATAACCGTTCCATGCCTTGGTTTTGCCATTTATAAAAGTGTATAGTAGCTACTCGTGAGGCTGAGCAGCCCGTGAGGTTCCTTGGGATGTTGGCATCTAAGGAGCACCAAGGCTGCGGAGCCATCAGGTAATAGCCCATCACTTACACCAGCCCAGAGTCTCTGGTGTGAGCTTTCAGCCAGCGCAGACTATCACTAGTCAGCTGCGAAGCAGGTGAAAGGGAAAATAATGCATCCCATGGCAATCAGAGGGAAAGTGAGAAGGTGAAATACCGTGTTCCAGATGGACGTGTGTGTGGGACACCCAAGCTGAGAGCTGTTCCCTTGCAGAGGGTGCGATACGGCCTTTTAATGTTCACAGGTGCTGGGATCTTGATGTTAAAGAGTGCAGAACCATGCAGGATGGTCCTGTTCACGTGGGGGTTTGCAGTGCTGCCTTCCACAGAGAGCAGGCAGGGAGGCTGTGGTCACCCCTGTCACCCGCCCGCCGTCCCCAACCTACTCCGGCCCAGGCAGCAATCAACATTTTTGCCCAGAGCCTGTTACAGAAAGCCATTAACAGTAGCACTGCTCCCCTGATAAGGTGGGATAAGCCTGTCAGCTTTTGATAAAACCCCAATCTCCAAGAAAAAAAAAATACACCAGTGCCTCGCAGGGGAGTCCCGGGACTGCCGGGGAGCACGGAGCAGAAAGCCGCCGTCCTGCAGCCGTGGGGGTAGCAGGGCAGACAAGCCTGTCCCGACACCTCGGTGAAATACTTTCATGTCCGTGCCGATGATAACGCTGATCAGGAGGTCAGGCACATAAGCTGGGGTTTTCCTTCTTTCTCAGATCCCCCCCCCACCCCGATAACATCCTGGCGATAAGATAGTTCTGTTTACCCAGGCTCAGCCGCGGCCACAAAGAAGAGCTTTGTCCACAGCCCCGAAGGTGCGAATATCACTGGGCAAACACAGGCGTCCTCGGCTCTTCACACCTGCCTGGCATTTTGAAAGCCAGCCCAGAGCCGCTCCAGGCTCCAGGTTGATGTGCGGCGGGTGGTGGATGTTTGTCCCATCGACCTCTGGGATTCCTGGTCAGGACCGTGGTGGTTGCAGCGTTAGCTCAGGTTTTGGAAGACTTGGAAGCGGAATTAAAATCCATCTCTGTTGAGTTTTACCAGCTAGAGCTGAATTTTTTGAATGCATCTAACATCTTTCTGCAAACCCACTCCTGTTACCCAGAGCCCTCTGCCTTCCTTGAAACAAAACCTGCCGGGATCCCTCTGATCCATAAGCTCACTTCCAGAAAGGGAAACTGAGGCACAGTGGTGTTAGACAGCTTGGCCAGGATTCCAGCGGGACCAGTAGCAGAGCCATGGTAGGACCTTCTCTGCATCTGGTGGAGTTTGTGAGGGAAGGGGATGGTGCAGCTGCGTTTGTCGCCAGCCGTGATGGCCCAGGGAAGTGTGTGCCCTTGGGACAGGCAGTGGCGGGCAGGGATGGGCTTGGTGGCAGGGAGAGCTGACCACTGTTGGTTGCCTTGGCATCAAGACAGCTACCAAATTTTGGGGTGTTTGTAGAGCCAGAACTAGGGCAGAGCAGAGGGAACAAATACACGTGCCAGCGATTGGCTTCCCACCTTCCTCCAGCCATACGGGGGGGGATGGATGGCCCCTGTTTTCATATTCACTTTAGGACTGGTTGAATGGGGATTAATCTGCAGCAATCTACTGCATTTTATTACCATAACAGGGAGGTGATGTGTTGATACCTAGCCCCAGGCTCCTGGAATGACGTTTTCCATGTACACACCTGCCTCAGCAGATCACCTTGAGATTTCCAGGGGCTTTTTGGGATTGCTTGCTGGTGAACTGAACCAGCCAGAAGTGATTAGGGAACCTCATTGCCAGAAAAACAGAGAGGAACCCACCATGCAGGGGAGATCAAGACTTATTTTGGACCAGTGGTGCTTGATCTCTGCTTTTGAAGACAGCCGTTCTTCACTGCACAACAGCTATTGCAAGAAACCAGTCCTATGGAGCACTCATCTGTTTCAAAATATATTAATTAATATAAGGGGTGAAAAACGTTTTCAAAAAAGGGATGACTCTCAATCTCAGCCCCGGCAGCTTACGATGGCTCAGGGGCTCTTATCTGGACCCGCGTGTCCTTTTTGGCACAGCCAGGGCTTTGCGGTTGGGGATGGCGCAGGCAGAAACGAGTTTTTCTGCCCCTCCTGGTCTGGCCTCTGGGCTGGGAAGCAGCACCATGCTGGGGAACATCTCCTCACCAGGGAAAGAGACGCTGAGCAAAAGTGGCCAAGTCTGGGCTGTGTTGCACGGAGCGGGGACAGCCCGCACAGCCAGTCTCTCTCTGCGGCAGCACAGACGCTCGGCCCCGCTCTGCCGGGTGGAAACGAATGCGCTGAGCTGCCAACTGCTCCCCTGAGCCAGCTTGGCCTCGGAGAGAAACCAAAACCCTTCCCGAGAGCCGTCATCTGTCAAGCTTGTGTTACTGTCTGGCACGTCAAGTGGCCAAGCTGAGGTTTGTAATTCATGGGGAAGGGGAGGAGGCCGCCGGCGAGCGCTCCCGAAGCCATCCCATGCTCCATCTCCCAGTGCGAGGCGGGGGCTGGAGCAGCAACTGCAGGCACCTGCAGGACCATCTCCCAAACAGGGACAAAATGGAGGGGACATCCCCTTGGAGAGTCCCTCTCCCCGGGGCTTTTGGCTGTGCTGTAACATGGCAGCTCCGCGAGTCACCCATGGGAGCTGCCTGCAGGGTAGCATCCTTTCCCGGCTCCGAGAAGGATGCTGTCTTCTGGGCAGAGGTCTGTTCATCCTGGCTGAGACAGGGGGTACAGGGGTTTGCGGGCTGTAAATACACAGATGCAGCTGCTGGCACTGCCCGGGGTGACGAGGCAATGCCATCTGGCAGAGAGGAGGGAAGGCAGCACCAAACCCACGGCCGGGGAAGGACAGAAGGAGAAAGTGGACAGGGAAGTCCTGCGAGAGCTGGTCTTCGGCCAGGTGTTTGCAGTAGATCATCCCAGAGACCCAGACTCCATGTCACCTCAGAGAGGATGCCACTGAGTTTGGGGGGAGACGACGGGCCGCGGGCTGCACGCAGCTTCGTGACGGGCAATGGTGGCAGCACGGGGCTCCCAGCCGCGGGGTCCCTTCGGTAGCAGGTCTGGCTGGGGCCGGTTTAACAATTCCCCTGGCCCTGCTCCAGACAGGATTGGGAAATGATCTAGGGTTAAAAAAACACAACACGTTCCTGAACACGCTTTGTTTGTTTTTAAACTAGAGCCCGGCACAGCCCGACCTCACAGGCGGTTGAATTAGCACACGCGGAGAGGCAGTGACTGGGCACACGAGCAGCATGGTTTTAAGCTGGGTCTGCCCTGGAGGAATCACAGCCCGAGCTAGTTTAAAACCGCTCCACATTGCTTTCACCCCTCGGCTCTCAGGGAGCCATGGCCAAGTTCCCTGGCTCCTCGGGGCAGCGGTGGAAGCAGAGCTAAAGCTGTTTGTATCCTTGATTCTTTTAGGCTGAGCAGTTTTAACACAGATTTTTTAAAAAACTGACTTTTTGCTGGGTTGGTTGCATTATCAGGCCTTTTGCATTTTGAGTAACCTTTGCTCTGAATGTGCAAATTCTTTCAATATCTCTTTCTGCTGTGACATTAACCCTCAAGTGCCTGATATGCTCCTGCATGAGAAATGCAGGAAAACTTACAGGAAAATGTCTTGGGCTGGGACAGTGATGGCCTGTGCACTGGGTGTGCTGGCTCTTGCCCCTCGGTCTGGGCTGGAGCATCACTTTGAGGTTTCCAGCGCTCCGCTCCCCGTCACCACGTGCGCTCCTTTTGAGTTGCGGGGCTCTGGTTTTCCAGAAACACAAAAGCGTGGATGAAACTAAGCACTTGGGGACTGGGATGCTGATTTTGGCACCTTGAAAAGCATCTGCTCAACCTGCAGCAGTTCATAACTGCCCGTTGAGGTTAGGGGTCTGGATGGGCTGCCCAGGGAGGGGGTGGAATCGTCGTCCCTGGAGGTATTTAAATGACAGGTAGACGTGGTGCTGAGGGACATGGTTTAGGGGTGGTTTTGGCATAGGTTTATGGTTGGACTCGATGATCTTGAAGGTCTCTTCCAACCCAAGTGATTCTATGATTCTATGGGTAGGACCACGCACCATGGCATGGGGTAGAGAGAGGAGAAAGGTCTTCTGGCAAAGTACCACAACTCCCGCTGCTGCTGAGATCTGTACCAGATAGGAGGGAAACCGCAAGGGCAGAGCCTAAGTGGATAAATTGTTCCCAAGTGGATTCCCCTCGGACTCTGAATAAACATCAATACTTAAGGAGCACCTCTGAGCTCGGCTGGGGTGGGCTGGCGGCTGTGTGCTTTCCCGATAACCTGTAGGTTGTCAGGTGAGCTCTCCTGTTAGCTCCTGCCTTTGGATGGCATCTGGATGAATTACGGGATGCAAACAATTCATTTCAAAGTATTTACAACCTCGGGAGGCTGAGTTTGGATGGTGCAATTAAATAAAGCAAGCTGGTAAAATCCTGGTATCATCTCCCAGACTGAAACAGAGAGTTCACTTCTTGACTTTTCCTTTCTCAAAAAAAAAAATCAATTAAGCTCTCTCCAGCTTGAAGCTTATCCGCAAAATTCTTGCACAATACCTGATTTGCAGAGAAAATCCCCTGCTCAAATCCCACAGCTACTGAAGAAAAGGGAGCTCTTGTTAGATCACCTAGAATGTTACTGCAAATGCCACCATTTCAGTGGCCGTGCTGGGACCTGAAGGTGGGTGCCATATGCTGGCAGTTTCAGTGCAGGACAGGAGAACCTGGAACATGCTCTGCCGATGTGCCCTTGTGGCCAAGAAGGCCAATGGCATCCTGGAGTGCATCAAGAGGAGTGTGGCCAGCAGGTGGAGGGAGGTCATCCTCCCCCTCTACTCTGCCCTGATGAGACCACAGCTTGAGTCCCGTGTCCTGTTCTGGGCTCCCCAGTTTAAGAAGGACTGGGAACTGCTGGAGAGGGGACAGCAAAGGGCCACGAAGATGATTAGAGGGCTGGAGCATCTTTCTTATGAGGAAAGGCTGAAGGAGTTGGGTCTTTTTAATCTAGAGAAGAGCAGACTGAGGGGGGATCTCATCAATGCTTATAAATATTTAAAGGCAGGGTGCCAGGAAGAGGGGGCCAGGCTTTTTTCAGTGGTGCCCAGTGACAGGACAAGGGGTAGCGGGCACAAACTTGAATATAGGAAGCTCCACCTGAAGAGGCAGAGGAACTTCTTTCCTTTGAGGGTGGCAGAGCACTGGAAGAGGCTACCCAGAGAGGTGGTGGAGTCTCCGACTCTGGAGACATTCCCAACCCGCCTGGATGCCATCCTGTGCAACCTGCTGTAGGTGGACCTGTTCTGTCAGGGGGGTTGGACCAGATGATCTTCAGAGGTCCCTTCCAAACCCTAACATTCTGTGATTCTGTGATTCTGTGATGTCCTGCCCAGCCACCGGTCAGCCCCTAGGTGAGGTCCACCTGGAGCTCTCATCCTACCCATAGAGATGGTTCCTCCAGTCCTTGTTGAGGTGGACCTGTGATGTAGACTACGTGGCTCAAACAGCTGTCAGAGGTCTTCTAGATGGAAGACTCCACCCCAGCCTCTGCTGAAGAGCAGCAGATGTCCCCTCCCAGCACAGCACTGGAGAAAGCAAGAAGAATTCGCAGCCCATTTCCAGGCACTTTGAGTACAACCGTGTGTGCTGCACTAGGGCTAGGCTTGCTTTGTGATTCGCATCCCGTATTGAGTAAGACAGCTTTTGTCTTGGGATAAAATGCCCTGGGTGAGAGGCTGCCACAAATCTCCACATTTCAATGCAACACAACAGGCCCACAGGTTCCCCATCCATCCTCAGTGCCTGTTGATAGACAGTCAGCTGCCTGGTGGCTTTGAAGGAGCCATCGCAGGTCACTGGAGATGTTCCCGAGGGCTCAAGACAGGACTAGACAAATCAGTGGGACCTCGCTGGCTGCGGAGCAGCTGTTTGCCACGTGTGCCGGCTAGCGATGGGGAGATCTCTGCTGCTCAGAGGTTGTTAAAATCTGGCTCATAATCTGAACATCTCAGAGCTGTAAATCTCCCAGGAGTAAGTTTTGCTCTTGCTCCTCTGATGTTTCCTGCGGGGCCAGAAATACCATGTGGACAGCCAGGAAATACCTAGTGAGATTTCGGTGCTCCAGTCCAGTCTGGAACTAATAAATGTGGAAGCAGTTACGAAAATATCTCCCTCCCTGAAATTAATAAAGACGTATATCCGACCACAGTCAGGCAGGTTCACGCCGCAGGTTAAGTCGCGAGTAGTGTCTGTCGCTGTTGGAACCAGCTCCCATGGCATGGGGGGCTGGAGGGGAGGACAGGCAGCCACCATGCCTGGTTTGCAGCAGCTGGCAGGTGCTCTCCAAAGGGATCTTGTGCTGCTGGGAAGAGCTTTGGTCTCACAGCACTGGAGAAAAGTTGATAATTGTGAGTGTCGACAAAGTCACCCTCAGTAGCTGATCTGATGGGACTTGTCCTTTCCGCTTTGGGGTTTGATCTATGAGCCGCTCTGGCCTTTCTCCCTGTATCTGTTCTCAAAACCACATTGCCAGAGACCACATACTGGTTGTTGGCTTTGCCGAGCTGTCTACTGCTCAGTTTTGCTGGCCAGTATTTGAGCTGACTATGGGTGCTGATGGACAACCGGTTTATCCCTACGTGCCTGCTTTATCCCTACTGTCTGCTGGGGTGAGGGCAATCCCCAAAACACATTCATGGGCTGAGACCTTCAAGCTCTGCTGTTTAGCATTTGTTTCTCCTTCCCACCCCCTAGCACCTGCTGAAAGTTCACCCTTCTTGCTGACGACCCTGCTGACGACCATCGCTGTTGGAGAGGTCTGATGTTCAGAAGTGACTCTTGTACCAAAGGCAGGAGGGAGCACTGCAGGTTGGTGCTGGCACACTCAGCATCTGAGAATCCACCAGCAGGACAAGCATCTGCTGCTCTGTCTCTAGAGGCTTGGTTTTGAGATGGTTTAGCCAGTGAAAATGAGATCTTTAGGGAATTTAGCTGCAAAACTCCATCAACTTTGATCAAACATGTCCCCCGTTTATCAGTGGCTTAGAAACTTGTCCAAGCTTGAGCAGTTCTCAGAGACAGCAAAAGACATATCCCTACCAGGGAGTAATATTTTTCTTTTTAAGCCTTGTCTTCAAATATAAGGGCAATAGATTTTTTTTTTTTTTTAAGAAAAGAAATCCCCAAATTTGTTAGCATTGGCACGACTCTGTATTTTTCACCAGCCTTGTTTCTCACTAGCAGCTGAATCATTTGAGCAGAAGCATTTCCAGAAATATTCAACCTGAGTCAGACACCCAGTATCAAACGTTTCAGCCCAAACAGTGAGTTTGGCATTTTTTTTTACATAAAAGAAAATGAGTGTCTTACCATTGGAAATCTCAGGCAGGCGTAAAAGTTGCTGTTACCACCTTCGGCTTCGGTATTGCAGAGTGTTGCTAGACTTTGCAGAGCCAGTGTTGACAGGGGACATCTGCAGGGCCTCCTGGTCCCTGGGGCATATACGGGTTTGGGAACTGGGCAAAGTGGGAGGTGAAGGGCACTTGGGATGTGCAGCATCCCCAGGGAGACTGTGGGTCACTGTGATGTCATCTTGTCCAGAGCTTTTCCGCAGAATTGCCATTCCTTGGGTTTTTCATGCATGGAAAAGTCATCTGTTCCCCAACCCTTTTTTGTGGCACCGGAAAAATTTTCTCAGCATGTTTCTCCCCAGGTCCCCTCTCTCTTGCTTCACTGACATTTGCAGTTTGGCCTTTTCCTGCTCTCAGGGCTGTTTCTGGTGGGTGGAGAGCGGGGAGAGGCATTTGGCTTCATGGAGAGCAGGTTGGAGTGCGAGGGGCTGCCCAAAAAACCTTCAGCCCCAGCAGTGGGGGTTCTCTGGGATGCATCAGCAAGGATGGGGCTTTCCTTCCCCCACCACCAGTGCACGCTTGCTTTTCCTGCAAGCTGGATTTGTGGCTCTGGTTTTGCGGGCAACGCCAGCCATAGCTACATATTTTGTGGTGCATCCGCGCACTTTCCTCTGTCTTTTTGCTCCGACTGTCAGGAAAACCTGGGTCCTGGCGCAGACCCTGCGTCTCCCCCTTGCAGCCACAACACCCCGATGGATTTCCCCTTCGGTGGATTAGCTGGAGCAAACCAAACCAATTTCCGATCCTCCTCCTTACTCAGACATAACAGTGCACGCAAATGAATTTTCCTGAGCAAACATTTTCGTTTCGTGTCGGCCAACTGGGTCTGTGGTGGGTGGCACCAAGCCACGTGGGAGGGCACGGGGCTGCCTGCCCTGCAAGCAGAGCTGGATCCGGCCACTCAGTCTCCATGGCTCTGAGCTCCCGGGGCCACGTGTGGTGGCCACACTGTGCAGGACTTCACTGCCACCACAGCTGGTGTCTGTCCACGCTTTGCTATTTTGCTGCAGCAAGCATGGACAGAAACTCCCTCCCCAGCTCAGGCAGCACCCGTGCCCGCCAGGGGACATCCCTGCAGGGCCACACTGTCCGGGATCAGCCCAACATACCACAGTCCGTGCTGGACTGGAGGGCTCCGGCAGCATGCAGCAGTGCAGGAGCCTGTCCAGCAGCTCCAGGTTCATGCCCAGACGCTCCAAAACCTCAAACCACATGGCAGTGGGCTTGAAGGGATGCGATGCTGTAGGGGACCAGGGACACCCTCCCACCACATCCTTAGGGGCTTTCTCTTTACCTCCCAGTTCATCAAGCAGACAGGTCTCTGCTGGCTCTGGCTGCTCCGTCTCCATTGTCCCCTCTGTTTGATTTACGAGTGGCTGGTTCCTTGATAATATGGCCCTCAAAAATAATATCCCTGAAGATACCTCCAGGGGTCCCCTGGGAGCAAAGCCCCTTCCCAGACGGGCACAGACAGGGTGTCCCTCTCCGTGGCTGGGCTGATGCACATGAGGATTGCTCCTGCAAAAGAGAAATAATGGCTCAGGCTGAACTAGCAATTTTCTGGCAAAAAAAAAAAAACCAAAAAAACCCAGCTTATCTGGAAAAAGGACAATTTTAAGGAGACTGAGACTATTCATAAATTCAAGTCAAATTTAGAGATTACTTTCAGCCCCTGGCTTCTTCTATCCTCCCCTTTCCCTTCCCCCCTCCCCTGAAATTATTGTTTGCAAAAATTAAAACAAAATGTTTTGGGGTTTTCATTTGTTTAAAAACCAATTTGCATTTTGAAAATTGCCAAAATATAAGTTTTGGAAGGGTGGGGTCTTTTGAAAGGGCAGCATTGTCATTGCTGAATGAAAACCGCAGAGAGGAATGCGTCCTGGGAGACACAGGGCGCTGGGACACGGGGCCCAGGGGATACGGCAGCAGCACAAAAGACCACAACCACAGCTCCCACCACGCAGCTCCAGCTTGCACCTCCCATTCACGTATCTCCTTTCATTCTCCCAAATGGAAAATCCCGCCTGTCTTGACCTTCTTTGATGGATTCATTTGACCCAGTCACTGTTTTTAATGCAGAGGTGCTTGTGCTGTAGTTTCTTCACCTGGCTCCAAACCACAGCTTTCCTCTCTTCTGCTCTGACCTTCTCATAGAATCACAGAATGGTCGGGGTTGGCAGGCACCTCTGGAGATCATCTAGTCCAACCCCCCTGACAGAGCAGGGGCACCCAGAGCAGGGGGCACAGGATGCTGTCCAGGCAGGTTGGGAATGTCTCCAGAGTCGAAGACTCCACCACCTCTCTGGGCAGCATCTTCCAGTGCCCTGCCACCCTCAAAGGAAAGGAATTTTTTCTTCATGTTGAGATAGAATTTCCCGTGTTCCAGTTCGTGCCCGTTGCCCTGTCGCTGGGCACCAGTGAAGAGTCCCCTTACCACCCGCCCTGTAGATATTGCTCAGCATTGGTGAGATCCCCTCTCAGTCTGCTCTTCTCCAGGCTGGACAGCCCCAGGGCTCTCAGCCTTTCCTCACCGGCCAGAAGCTTTGGTCCCTTGATCACCCTTGTTGCCCTCAACTGGACTTTCTCCAGCAGTTCCTTGTCTTTCTCGAACTGGGGAGCCCAGAACTGGACACAGTGCTCCGGCTGTGGCCTCACCAGGGCAGAGCAGAGAGGGAGGATGACCTCCCTCGACCCACAGGTTTCTGAACATCTGCGTTTAAGGGATATCTGGTTATTCATATCAGAGCCTGGCAGCCCAGGTAGAGACTGATGAAGCTTATATATCTGTGCGCAATAAAGTCAGTGCACAAAAGGTCCTTGGCAAAACAGGAGAAAGAAGAGACCAGGAGACAGCAGCACTGAGCTTAGTGAAGCCCCTGGAGCCAAAACCTTTCATTGGAGAGGTCTTAACACCTGGCCGTGTTCTGTCCATACCTGGGTCTGCGTTGGGTCCACAATCCATGCAGGGGTGTATTCTCCACCTGGTGAAAAGCAAAGTGTGGGGAGCAATAGGTGATGCCAATACTGGAAGGTGATTTTTATTAGAGACGGTGAAGGCATTCATAGGAAGAAAAGATGGGTTGCTAAAGAGCCAGTTACTGTGGCAGGGAAACTCAAACCAAGAAGCACTGGCTGGAAATTAAAGCCAGGCCAATTCATGTTAGGAACGAGGCAAAATGCTTTAGCACAGCGGGGGATTAAGCGTCCGGCTGAGGGAGAGGGTGGGCGGGAGCTGCATTTCCTGAGCTTCTCTGTCCAGGGAAAATGTGGCCGGGAGAGCCGCACGCCCTGCCTGTGGCACCCAGATTGCGAGCTGGGATCCAAAAACATCATGACCTGCTGCCGGGTCCCTGTCGGTCCTAACGGCCGGCTCCCAGCGACAGCAGTGTGCCCAGCATTGCCCGCACTCAGCATCTCCAGGCCCTCACCGCTGGTTTTCTCCAAGGCTGTAGCACCAGCGTGATGGATCCCATCATGATGTGTCCCAGCCTTGTCCCCAGCATGGACTTTCTGACGCCTAGATGGGTCATTTATTGCATTGCCCTAATTCTTCCGTCTCTGTGCGCTATTGTCAGGAAAAATTAGGATGGCTATTTTCCTTCAGTCAGACCAAGCCTCTCCTACTGGACATCTGCAAACACACCAGGCTACAGACAGAGCCGCCAGCTAGCCCTGGCTGGTGGCCAGCAGCGTGCAGCACTGGCCACTTAGGACCCAGGCACTCAGGGTGAGCACAGGAGACAGTAATTTCAATTAAAATCACTCTCTTTGGGTCAGTTTGGCCCCTCTGTCTGCACAAACAGGTGGATTGGGAGGGGGTTGGATGATGGAAAAGCAGCCATGTACATGGGATTAGGAGGTGATCAGTGCCCAGTGGGTGTCCTCGGTGCCCTGGGAGTGCAGGTGGAAGGAGGGGACAGAGCCAAGGCGAAGCTGACAGAGCCAAAAAAAGCTGAGAAGCCACAGTGGAGGGGTGGCCGTCAGTCCCTGGCTGCTTGAGGTGCTTGTGAGGAGCTCACAGGGACGCTGGGCACGGAGAGGAGCTTGACCAGCCCACACCTTCTCCCAGCCCATTCACTCCCTCCTGGGAGGGTTTAAACCCCAAGACATACACAATCTTTAGGTCATTGGCTCTGGATGAGCTCTGGGAAGCTCCTTGCAGTTTCTTGTGAGGTTCAGCCTCTTCCCTTCTCCAGACACTGGATTTTCCTATCCCTGGAAGATCAATGTAAAATTGATCCTGGGAGCAGGGCTGCGAGCGGCTTTGCACACTCCACTTGTTCCTCCACATTCCCGCGCAGCTCTGCCCTGCTGGGACCAGCTGAAATATTCGCAAGGATCTTGAGGAAATCCCAGGAGTTCTGCTTTCCTGGCTTTGCAAAAACATTTCTGCTTTATCAAGCAACCCAAAGAAATGCGACGATTTTTCACTCACTCTTCGGGTGGGCTCAGCTTTGAATTTTAAAAAGGGCTTTGCCAATGCAATCTTGCAAAAAATACTGGAGTACCAAGTTCAGCTCTCCTAAAATACAAGCTTTAGGAGGTGAGATTTCACGCTCTTTGGAAAAAGACCATTTCTGACAGATTCAAGGAAGGACTAGGTCTTCTGTGAGGCCATGCCTTCACGCGAGACCCCGGAGAAGTGTCTCCTCATGTTGGCCAACAGGGAGTAAACCCTGGGGTTTGTGGCACCGTGAGCAGAGCTGCAAGCGAGTTTCAAGGCTTTGAAGGATGGAGATGCACCTGCATGGTGGCAGCAGGGACAAGAGACCCTCAGGCTGAGGGACTTCAATCTTTTTTTCCTCTGCTTGAGCTGAGTCCTGAGACTGTGCCGTTGATAGAGGTGCTGCCTTGGTGGTTAGCTATAGCCCAGAGGACAATCCTTCGTGTTGCAGCCCTGGTGCACCCCTCGGCCAGTCCGTGCCGGGGGGAAAGCTCTGCCCTGAGAGGAGCAACCAGCCCTCAGCCCTGTGCCTCCCTCACGCCTGGGACACAGGTTTCATCTCAGCATCTTGGTTTTACAGAGTAAAACAAGGATTGGGGCTTTAAAAATGCCACCTCCTTCCCAAAAGCTCAGCTCGCGCATTCTGCAGGGCAAGAATCACCTCTAATCCCCTGTTTGTACAGCGCTGATGGCGGTGGAGCCGTGGCGCTGGCAGGGGTGGCTCGGCACGCTGGGAGAAAAGGAGAATACCATAGCTGAGCGGCTGCCGGCGCACTCCTAGCAAAGCACAACGTGCTCTTCCCGAGATTAAGATGGAAAGGGAAAAACCTACAAGGGGAGCTGCAGACATCAGCTGGTGCGCACTCCTGCGCTCCTTTTAGATGCAAACAGGCTGTTTTAAGTGCGTTTGAAGCCTCAGCAAATGTGTCTGCAGGACCAGCCAGATTTAAAAATTAGCAACACCCCCTGCATTGCAGGAGTGTCTCCGGTCTCCTTGATGGTTGTCTCCTGTTTTGGGAGATGACAAATGCCCCCGCAGGCTGGTGGGCTCATCTAAGGAGAGAGGCAAACCGCAATTAAAAGCCGTGGCCCCGCTCCGGTGTCAGGAATCTCACTTTCTCACGGCTGGCAAACCGCTCTCGGGCCGCTCTTCTCACCATTAGCACATTAGTGGCTGCTTCTTCTGCTCTGCCAGCGTTTGGTGGGGACGTGAGGTTGGGCCTCCACCACGTCAGCCAGAGGAATTCCGATTGTAAAGCACGGAGAGACCAGCCTCCATCCTGCTGGTCGGACATGTCCGGAGGATTTTGCTCTCCCCTTTGCTTTCACGTCGTGAGTTAGCTGGCGATTGTTCCTGAGAAATAATCCGGAACTGCACTGTAATTTTCTGGGCTGAAATTTGATAATTAAGCAAATATAGCATGTCTTTGTCTTGGGCAAGCACCATAAGGTAAACAGGAAGGAATGAGGGATTAAGATGTCTCTGCTCTAAAGGAAGGTGACAAGCCCAGAGCCGTGACACCTTCATGCCGAGCCGAGAGGCCCAGCTGTGGGTTGGCATTGCACAGATGCATTGTTCAGGGCTGAAGAGCAAATAAAAGCAAAGGGAAAAGAAAACAAGCTATAAAATTCTCGGCAAAGCACAGAGCCCCAGCAACTGCCTCTTGATGTTCCCGTGACAGCTCTGGGGAGAGGCAGGAGAGGGGTCGAGCTTTTGAAGTCCTTAAGTTGTCCTTTGCAAAGGCCCCTGTTAAAATAGTCCCAGTGTTGACATTAGGCTGCATATGGTGGAGAAATCGGGCATCTCCCGGCAGGTTCAGACACAGCACACGCAATCAAAGCAGGGGGGGACTTTTTGGTGTTTGACTAACTGGGCGGCGGGCCGGCCCTGTCCCAGCGGCAGGATGGGAGATGCAGAGGCTGAGGTGAGGTTTTGTTGGCATGTTCAGGGCTGCAGGCGCGTATCAGAGCCTTCTGCTACCGGTACCACACACGGGAGGGAAATCCAGGGAAGAAGGTCTTGAAACGGTGTGTGGAGCTCAAACACACCTGTGTGTCAGGACTGGTGAGAGTGGGAATACTGGGAAGGTTGGGCAGGTGATATTGGACATCCTCCTTCCCCCGGGAGCAGACAGAGGGGGCTCCCAGGGTGTTGGGAAGCCGGGGGCCGGTTTCGTAGCACTTTGTGCCGAGCAGTAGCAGGATACGAAGCACGGCAGCGCGAGGGCAGATGGGAAGGGAGACGGGCAGCGCTCGCGTGGGGCAAAGCACTCGCGACAAAGCTGGAGGGTCGCACATTGCCGTTTCCTTACCACGGGTGGGCTCCCTGCCCGCACAGCCCTGCCCACCCCCGGCTTAAGAAGTTAAGAAGGGGGGGGGGGCAAAAGGGAGATTTGCTGCAAGTCACGGTGTGAAACAAGGTCCCAGTGGCCTCAGCTTCCCCTCCAAAAAGCTGGACTCACCACATCACACTGGTCAAGGAGGGGTGTCGGTGAGCAGCTGGCTTCCCATAGCCAGAGGTGCCACCGGAGCATCTCCCCCTGTCACACCCCCACTGCGGCGGGACCTCGAGGGTGCCCAGCCCCATGCACAGGGACTCCCCCCGCCGGGGGTTGGCACCTCCGTGGCCGGGCGGCGATGGTGACGATGGTGACGGTGTCTGCTCTTTGCCTCTCGCAGCCTGCAACTGCAACCTCCATGCCCGGCGGTGCCGCTTCAACATGGAGCTCTACAAGCTGTCGGGGCGCAAGAGCGGCGGCGTCTGCCTCAACTGCCGGCACAACACTGCGGGGCGGCACTGCCACTACTGCAAGGAGGGCTTCTACCGGGACCTCAGCAAGCCCATCTCCCACCGCAAGGCCTGCAAAGGTACCGGGTCGGGGGTGGGATGGTGGGACCAGAGCACAGCTCCTTCTCCTGGAGCTCTTCCTGCCGCTCCTGCTTCCACAGCTCTTCCTTTAGCCAAACTCCTCCTGCTCCTCCCTCTCCCAAACCAAGCCCTTGCCATGACTTTTCTTGCCCCGGCGTTCCCTGCCATCACCTCTCCCTGGTCTCCCCAGCCTCCTGGTGGGGACAAGGCCACCAAAATACAAGAAGTCCTCGCCACTGAGGATGACCTTAAATTATTTCAGGTTTTATCACTTATAAATCGTGCTTCGTCTGCTCTGATAGCCACAGCTAACTTGGTCATCACATGTGTAAGGGCAGAGTTACATGAAATCCCGAGTCCAGGGTTAGATGTAGCATCTGTAAGTCGGTCTCCTCCAGACACCCACCTCCTGCTGCCCCCTCACCCCCAAAGGCAGCACTTAACCCACCCCCAAAACATTTCACTCCTCGGCACGAGGCAAGAACAGTAAAACGGGAAACAATTTTATTTTGAGCTCAGTGAACGGAGTTTTTTGAGGTTTCCTCTTCTCCTGCAGTGGATGTGAAGGCGAGCGGGGCTTGGGCTGGGGCGGGAGCAGCAGTAAGAGCAAACCCTGCGAATTAACTTTTTTAACTCTTGGCTGTCTGCTAGAAGAGACGCAGCTAAAGGAATCAAGCAAACATGCAAAAGCCATATTAGAAGATGCTGGGGTTTCCCACAGAAAGCTTCAGCTCTTTTCTCTCTAAAGACTCGTTTCAACAAGAAAGGGAAAGCTTTTTGGCCAGAGCTGGGTATTTTTGGCTGGAAAGCTTTGGGTCTTCAGCGTTTTCAATTTTTTAATGAAAACGCTTCTTCATATTTTTATTTTTTTTCCACTGAACACAGACACTCTTTTCCAAGGCAGAAAAAGAAATTGCTTCTTTAGGCGGCCCTACTCCCCCTTTTTTCACCTTGTAAAAAGTATTTCAACGAGACATTATTGACCCGCCCTGTGCTGAGGCTGCTAACAAGCTACAGCTTCAATCCGAGTGCGGGCTGGTGGGATGGGAACCCGGCCCCTGGCTCTAGGGGAAGGAAAGAGCTGCTGGTTTGGGGTCCAAGGAGCCAGAAGGTGACGGTGTAGGGGGGTTGAGCTGCTTCCACGCCAGCCCCAATGCCCAGCATCCCGGCTGGACTCTCTGGCAGCGAGCCGCCTGCCGCGCCTTGCCCCCGGTCCCGAGCGGATCTGTGTCATAATAAAGTTCATATTTCTGCTTTCACGGCCGGGTCCCAGCTGAAGTAACAGCGCATTAGGTTGAGGCAAAACAAAGGGAAATTGTGAAGGTGTGGGCTCTCCTCAAGCATCCCTCACTGCCGGAGAGCGGGGTGCTCGTAGAGGCGTTTGCTGATGTCCAGAGCCTGATTCCCATTTCCCTTCCTGCTCCCCAGAAAGAGTTTGGGAGTGCCAGGGCGGTGGGGGGAATTCCCACCCCTCTCCAAGCACTGTTAACTCCTTCCCAGGGCTCTGGTTTATCCTGGCTGCCTCCCCAGCACGGGCGCTGCTGGGGACGTGGTGGGATTTGGGAGAGAGGCGTGCTGTTGGCCAGCCACAGGGTCACTGTGCATCCGTAGGGATCCCACACCTCCGGTATCATCACAGGGAGCATGGTGTGGGGAGGGGCTTCTCTGCTGGAGGGTAGGGTGGATCCCGTCCCCTCTCCATCCCCAGCTTTTCCATCCTGGGAAAAGGCAGTCCCTGTCCTCTGTTGGCAGGGATGTTCACACTTAACCCTCTTTGTCTCATTGACCCTGGCATTTCCCAGGACCTTCCTCGCTCCTGCTTTTCCCAGCTTTCTTCCCCGGCCAGGCAGCCTGCTCCCCCTCCCCTGCGCATTTATCCTTGCTGTGCCCTGGCCCCTCGCTCTCGCTAACCTCTCCGTGGCTGAAAACACAGTGATCTTACCCAAAAAAGCACAGCTGGGTGGTGGGTGGTACGTGGGGGTGGGAAACCTCAGAGCCATGCTGTGCCTCAGTTTCCCTAAGTAAGCAGCCTGGAAGATGCGCTCTGGCCCGTCGGAGGCACTTGGCAATGTTTTAAGGCTGAATTTCCCAGTCGCTGGGTCATTTGCTTGATGAAAAAAAAGCTCTTTGCAATTGTCCGTTCCTCACTCCCTGCCTTGAAAACGCTCCTGCTCTTGAAATTTGAGCTCGTCAAATTTAAATACTACTCTAACCCCCCACGGTTTATAACAAAAATGTGGCTATTGGAGCTAACAGATACAAAGGTATGTAATAAATATGCTGATGCATGAACAGCTCCCCGACTCGCAGGCTATTAGCACAATTTCACAGTAGTTGGAACGGTTTATTGTTGGCGTAATCCATCGTCCTATACAAAGCGGGCGAAATGAAGTTTCCTCCAGCAAAGGCATTCCTTTGTAAACTCGTTTTCCTGAGCTCTGTTTATGACACAGGGGATTTTATGTTCCCGTTATTTTTCTTCCCTGATTCAAGGACGGCTCTGAAATAGCTGTTGAAAACCGGCATTTTTAAAAAACAAACCCTACCATCTAACAACTTCAGCCATTTCTCCATTGATAACAATATTAATTTCTCGTCTCACCGAGCCATCTGCTGATGGGCAAAGCTCTCCCAGAGTCTCATCTCCACCAAATGTGTTTAGAATTAAGGAATTAACCACTCTGTAGCGTCTGCCATCTCCCTCACAACTGCCCAACGTCTCATCTCACCCGGCAGATTGTGTTTTCTCTATGAGACTTGATTCTTTCAACCATCGCATTGCTCCATTCATGTCCTACACCTACCACAATTTAAAATAAGGCATATAATAGAGCACCAATGCCTTGTGAGCCAATAGAGCTGCCAAGGAAACATGCAGCACACTTACCCACCTTGTGAGCTGGGGCGAACTCACAGCAAATGTTCCATGAAAGAGCCGCAGAAGAGATTTTTGGTATTAATTCAACTTCATTAATCCACCCTAACAGACACATCCAGCTAAACTGCCTTTCCTCTCACTTGTGTTTCTCATCTCTCACTCCATCCTATATACCACGTTATGTACCTTAATGTGTAATTCATCGAGTGTCAGAAAATCATAGAGGAACAAGTTGCATTATTTTAAATGGTTGATTTTGGTATTTACGCTTTGATATTACAAATTTACGATTTGATATTTATGCAAAAATATCCCATTGCAGAAAAATTTGCCCAATGTCTAATTTCTTTTTTTTTTTTTTTCCCTTAACTTGGAGGAAAAGAAAATGCCACAAACTTCTGCAGGTGTTGCAGGGCTCAGTTGCATGGTGTGAGGCTCAGGCAGCAAGAGGCGAGCAGAAAATGGAGCTGGGCAGCGCCCTCCTGCCCGGGCAGAGCGCTGGGTGGTTTTCTAATAGCCAAACACATAGTCATTTTTAATTAAAAGATTTTTTTTTTTAATGATTTGAAGTTGTCTTAGCAGAACAGGTGAAGGCATAAGAAGTTAGGCTTTAAGGAGGACTTTTACCCTGATGGTTAAAAGGGAGGCAGCCGTGCCACAGTCCTTGCCTGTGCCTTTGCTTCCAGCTTGACTTCTGGCAAAAATGGTAAAAGCAGCAAAGTTGTCGGTGATGGGAGACACCTTGTCGCAGAGCCACTCAACAGGCCGAGCATGGTGTGAAGTCTGCGAACCACCCGCAAAGGAATCGCTGACAGATGGAGCAGGGCTATTGCACCAAGTGGCAGCGCTGAGTGCGCGCCCAGAGCCTGCCAGGCTGGAGCTGGAGGAGGAGGAGTGTGGCTGCTGCGGGTGGGTGGTCAGGCAAGCCCAGGGACACCAGTTACTCAAGCAAGTTGCTCGGGTTCCCCTGGCTTTTTGAGGTCAGACCGCACAGCCCATCTGCGCGCGGCCCCTGCCAGGGACTCCGGGGCTGGAGGAGTGCGACGGTGGTGCCGGTCCTCCACCGCGGGGGATGGATGGGCTCATCCCAGCAGGCGCCAGAGTAGGATGCCCTTTGCTCTGGCAGATCCACCAACGCCCCGGTCCTGCCACACACTGTTAGGCGTGGGGGCCATCCCGAGAAACAACAAAACCCCAGATATAAAAAATTTCACATGTTCATCTTTTAAAACTCAGAACAAAGGCAAATTGTTCCTCTTTTCTCACTGGTTTTGTGAGAGTGTGAAGAGCTCCCAAAACGCTGAAGCCCTGCTTCCCATTCCTTCTGCTTTCCCTCTGCTCCAAATGGTGTTGCAAGTGAAATTCCACATCTGGGTCCTGCAAACCTCCGTCTGTTCCGCTCTGTCGTGGGCTGCTGTAAATCAGGGCCCTTGTGTTAGTTCTTTTGATTAAATTCACTCCTGATATTTGCCAGATTATTGGCACTAATGTAATTCTATTGGAACAGAGACTCTGCAGGATTTTATAGCCTGGCTGTAAAACAGCTCTGCACTTCGGGGAAAGGATTTACACACTTTTTGATGAAAAGATGACAAATGATATGTGTTATGAATGCACTTGTGCTGAGGCTGCCAGGGTAAACCCCTTGTGGAGGGGCAGGATTTGGCACCTGGAGAGGTCGCATTCATTAGGACTCAATGTTTTGGTTAAAAATGGGATCGCCTGCCTCCCCCGCGCCGAGCCTGGCAGACTTTTCCATCTGCGTTGGAGGATTATTTAATGGCTTGTGCAAAAAAAAGAAAGAAAAAAGCACTCCCAGCCTACCTGCCCATCCTGGCTTGTACCTGCAAAGGCTCAAGACTTTGACGTTTGCTTTTTGGACTCAGTTTGGGTTCAAGTAGAGACAGGGTGAGAACCGTCCCCATCGGCTCAGCCTCCGGTCCTTGATTTCATGGGCGCAGGTTTTCTTCCCTCCCAGCTGCAGGCATTTAGCTGGGGGGGGACACAAACACTAACACAACTGAACCCCTTTGGCTCCTTGTGCGTCCTGGAGAGGAGAGCAGAGCCCCTGGTGACAGGGACAGTGGGACGAGTCCCCCGTCTCTCTCCACTGACTATAGAGGGAGCTGCGTGACCAGCTTAGAGCAGAGAGCTCATTTCCACGAGGCTGAAGTCGGGGGAGATACAACCTCTTCTTGCTGCCTGGAGCCCCCCTGAGAAGTTGGGTTGCCAGAGGCAACTGGGGTAAAACCCACGTTAACCCGGTGGAGGCTGAGGATGAGCTCACTGCCACCAGCGTACCGGTGTCCCACTGTTGGTGTCCTGTGGGCCATGTCCCAGTGTAGGACAGGAAGATCAGCCTGTCCATGGTGCATCTCTGCAGGTTTCAGTTGGGGTCAGCATCCCTCCAGCCTCGGAGATGCTCCCTGAAACCGCAGTCCACAATCCACAGCTAGGTGGGGTGTAGGCAGCTCCCAGCTAACGCATCCCAAAGACATAGGGATGGCCTGGCTGAAACCCTTAAACCAGGGCTCTCTGGGGCAGCAGGGCCACCAGTGGTGGCTCCTACCAGGGCTTCTGTCCCCTTACCTGCAATGAGTACCAGGTCTCACCGGATCCCATCTCTGCAGGGACCCTGCCACTGCTGGGCATCAATGCAGGAGATCTACCCTTGGTGTCCACCTTAGGAGGAGGTAAAGTGCATCCTAAGAGAGACGCTCCTCTTCCCAGAGCAACCTCCTTTTGATGCCAATCTCTAGTCCAGCTTATTTGTTGTTTCACAAGGCAAAGTCCAGCGCACTACTTTTGATGAATTGCCCCCAGGGAGTTGCCTTTAATTCTCAAACTTCCTTCCCTTCCTCTTCTGCTTTTCTTCCTCCTTGAAGACCAGCTGGAGCTACCGTTTAGACGAGACATGAGCCAACTCCTAGTGCTGGCAGAGCTTGGGTTAAATTCTTGTACCAAGGCTTGGTCACCTCTGAGAAATCACATCACTGGAGAAAGTCCAGACTTTCAAGGCATTGATCTGCCAAACACAGGCTTTATTTTCTCCATAGGGCATATTCTTCCACTACTGTGAGAACAATTTTCTAGCCATATTTCTATACTGCGTTAGTTAGTGGCTATGCCTCAGTCACCCCCTTCCCCAAGGCCCCATAACATCGATATTATTCCAAGTGCTGAGCACTGATTTATGGATTCTGCATCTAAAACTTGTCATCAGCAACCGCCAGGGACACACAAACCAGTTGGAGAAAGTTTATAGAAATGCAGCTTTAAGTTGTCCCAGGCACAGGGGTCGCTGCATGGAAGTGTCCTGGGGCAGTACAGGAGTGCCACTGCCACTGAGTGCCACCACTTCCATGGCACCTCCAGGACCCAGGGCAGAGCCACACCATTCACCTGCTTGGGCTGGAAGGGTCCCAAAGCAAAGAAGGAACTTGATTACTACAGAAACTCTTAAACTATTCTGAGTTTGTAGTGTGAAAACATGGCAAAGAGGTAATTTTTTTTTGAGCTCAACTCAAGACATCTACCTGGCCATGCCAGCTTTTAAACAACCACTATTTTAACGACATATGAGCAGCCATGTCAAATTAAGCAGCTGCTTCTGTGCGAGCAGGAGCGGGAAGAGTTTGCTGAGTCGCAGTGGTGGAATATTCCTGTGGAAAACCCAGCGACTGAGACGCTTTCTAATTGTTTCAAGTGAGATGGGGTTCCATGTGCCAACCTTCATCTTGCTCTCCCTTCCACACCTGCTTTCCACTTCCAAGGACTTTCTAATTGATTCTGATCTATGGGAACCATCAGCGAGGAACAACCCAAATGTCGGAGCCATGTGCAGCCCTTTCGCCCAGCCCAGGGCAGCTCCAGCAGCTCCACACAGGGCACGGGGATGATGCCACGCGCTGCAGCGCACATTTAGGGACCACAGATACCACATTCTGGTTTCACGTTCGTAGCAACTGGTGATCTGAGGTGGTCATACTTTTTACTTACTTCTCTGTGTATCTGCCCCTGGAAGTGCTCCAGTACTGAGACTGGTTTTCCATTTTGGTGCAAATTAACTGGGATGAGGGTAAAATCCTGCTGTCTGGTCTTCCCAGAAACTCATCCCCGACTTTCTCCTCTCTCTGGCTTATGATCCTCCCACAACACAGCAGTATTTAACCAGTTATTTTCCTTCGGTGGAATATATTTTAGGCAATCTGGGATCAAAACCTGGGTGCTCAGAGACAGGAGAGAGGACTGGTCGGAGACACCCCCCCAGGGGCTGGCAGAGCACCGGTGGGCAAGGAGGCTCTGCCATCCACATCCCAGATGAAGGGTGTGTGCTGGGGGTCTCTGCTCTGCTACAGTCTCCAGAGGTTGGCGTAGAAGGCCATTAACAATTAAAAAAAAGAAAGAAAGAAAGAAAATTTTTTTAAAAAGGGAGGGAAAAAAGAAGAAAGAGAGAGAAGTTTGTCTGTACCTGGTGATAAGATCAGAGCAAAATCACCTCCATGCCAAAAATTTCCCTAAGCTGCAGCTGTCTTCAAGCTCCAGGGAAGTCAATAATTTCACATATTGCTCCCACCCAGGCGCATTTCGCTGCATGATTTGACTCCCCTGCAACTCTCGGGGCCGCTGGGCTGGGCAGGTGCTGTGCACCCCGGCAGCAGGGAGGCGGGCTGCTTCTTAGCCTGGTCTCCCCCCTTCTCCTCCAAAAAACCTCTTCCAGAGCCCTTCTTGGCAAAGCTCCCCTCTCTTCTAGGAGCACCTTTTGGATTTTGCTGGATCAGTAGAGACTAACCTGCATTTAAAGGCAAATTTGAAACAGACCAAATCTAGGAAAGGGAGGTGCAGAAAGGGATTTTGACGCATCTTCCAATGGGCTGGGAAGACACCTGGATGTAAACAAGGCAGCACCTTGCTGGGCAGGGGCTTGACCTGCAGCACAAGCCCCGGAGTGTGGCTCTGACACGTCCTCCCGACGTCCCCAGCCCAGCCGAGAGCACCCGCTCCCATGGGAGACGCACCAAGGGCCCTGGTAATGCCCCATGTGCTCCGCTTCCACGGATGCTCTCCTACAAAAGCACCCACCAGTTGCCTCTTCCACCCAAATGAGTAAAACCAGGACCCAAAGCACCACGTCCCGGGAGAAGGACACCAAGTGAGCTGGTTTGGAGATGCATCTGCGCTGCAACGGGAGACCTTTACCACTTGCAGCACAGGAGGGAGGAACAACCCCACAAATGGATGAGCAGAAAAAGCAGGCAAAGAGTCTCCAGAAAGGAGAAAAGCCATGGCAGAAACTGCCAGCACTGTGTGGGGCTCCCACAGGTTGGGGGGGGATGCTTTGCTGACTCTGGGGAATCAAGACATGCAATGGAGGAGGGTCAGCCAAAGATCCCATGGCAATCACATGCACAAATCCAGGCTGGGCAGAGAATGGATGGAGAGCAGCCCTGAGGAGAGCGACTTGGATCGTGGATGAGAGCTCAAAATGATGATGTGCACTGGGAGCCCAGAAACCACCCACATCCTGGGCTGCATGTCCACAGCGTGGGCAGCAGGGCCAGGAAGGGGATTCTGCCCCTCTGCTCCAATTGGGGGAGACCCCACCTGGAATACTGTGTCCAGCTCTGGAGTTCGCAACACAAGAAGGACATGGACCTGTTGGAGTGGGGCCAGAGGAGGCCATGGAGATGATCCAAGGCCTGGAGTCCCTCTGCCGGAAGGACAGGCTGGGAGACTTGGGGGTGTTCAGCCTGGAGAAGAGAAGGCTCCAAGGATACCTTAGAAGCCCCTTCCAGTATCTGAAGGGGCTCCAGGAAAGCTGGGGAGGGACTTTTTACAAGGGCATGTAGGGATAGGACGAGGGGTGATGGCTTCCAACTGGAAGAGGGCAGATTTAGATTAGGAATTAGGAAGAAATTCCTGCCTGTGGGGGTGGTGAGCCCCTGGCCGGGGTTGCCCAGAGAAGCTGTGGCTGCCCCATCCCTGCAGGTTCAAGGCCAGGTTGGATGGGACTTGGAGCAACCTGGTCTAGTGGGAGGTGTCCCTGCCCAGGGCAGGGGGATGGGACTGGATGGTCTTTAAGGTCCCTTCCAACCTAAACCATTCTGTGAGTCTATGGCCTTCCAAAGCACCTTGAGCTTTCCATTGCAGCCTAAAAAACTTTCTCCCAGCACCTTCAGAGGGGCGATACAGCTCACAGCCGAGTCCCAAATCCGTGTTAAATGTTTGGATGATCTAGCATAATAGGAAAATTTAGACAGTGTGGATTCCCTGACAGAAGCTCTGCATGTCTGAAAAATTACATCCTTGCAATGATGGTGCCTGAGAGGAGTTTTATTGGCTAAATTTGGGGCTGACCACCTTCAAAACTGTGGTTTGGATTTGGTTTTTCAGCAGAAATATATCCATAAGCAATCCTGAAGGGCAGGTTTGGACTGTGGTCTTTCAGAAGTGGTAGGGTGCGACACAATAGAGGGGAATAACCACCCTATTAAAAAAAAAACAAACTAAACCCCAGTTCTCCATCACAAGACTCAGACCAAGAACAGAAGTTGCTAAATTCATTTGCCTAGCCAGACCTTTGCATGTCCCAAGAGAGAGGAAAGAAAAGGAATAATTTGCCTTCTCCATAAATATTTTCAAACTGCTGAGATAATTTCCTGCTTCAGACCAGTCCTCAAGAGTGAAAAACCCTCCGGGCTCACAGGTCTTGAACACTATAACAAAGTTCGGTCCCGCTCGCCCGCGTACCCTGTTCTGATTTCAAACATACTAAAACAAAATTGCCTTTTTTCTTGTAGAAAAAGATATATTTTGCAGTTAAATGTACACTTTGCAGAGGATCACAAGTCATTGGCCTGGACTTGTGCCCCAGAAGCTCTCTTCGGGTTTTTTTTCATGGCCATGGAGAGTGCTAGGGGGGCTCTCACCACCGTGGATGCTTTAGTGTCTGATAAGGGCTGTGCAAACCGAAGGGATCCCCCTCTGCTGAGCTTTCACTAGAGCTTCTCTCTCATCTTCCCAACTGCTTCATTTTGTGAAACTTGTGGCAACCTCATTATCTCTGAGACTTTTGCTACACTGCCAGATTTGATTGAAATATTATTAGTGGGAGAATATGCTCGTAGGAAACTCATTTCCTCAGGAGCCACGCTAAAAACACATCAGNAACCTAAAATAAAATGTTTTCCCCCCCCCCCCCCCCCCCAATAAAAGTATTTTCCAACCCATTCTTCCTCAAGCAACGTCTCCCATGAGAGCAGGTTGAACCTTATTTGGCTTTAGAGCTGCGAGGACATGACTGTGCTCCCCCTCGGCTGCTCTCTGCCTGGCCAGAGCTGCCCCTGGGGGTCTTCGACTTCCCAGTTTTTGATGGAAAACTAAAAGGGGTGACATCCTGCTCACCAAAACCCAAGTCCTCCTGGGAAAATGAGGCACCAACGCTTTGTCCCTGGAAGTCTAAGCATCCCCACCACTCTCCCTACCGGTTTCTCCGGCTCAGCTGCAACCACCCGAAAGGTGGAGCTCTGAGACGACGGGGGAATTTTTAACAATTTTTTTAACAAGAGGATTTTTAAGTATTTTGGAAAGTGCTGCCATAATTGTCTTATTGTCTGTGTCACTAAAGCCTGCCCATAGCGTGCCTGCCCAAAAAGTGGATTTATTACCGTGGTTCAAAGCCCCCTCCAGATTAGTGGCGACTCGTGCTCAGTGGAAGCATTGTGGGGCCCGACTGTTACTTGTTACGGAGAAGACAAAGGCAAGGTTTAATCTGTGAAATTTGGCCCAAACCATGGGGCACCAAAGACCTTGGCTTCCCCGAGTGCCAGTTCAGGAGGAAGAAATGGGAGAGCCCTGAGAAGCGGCGCAGGAGGAGGGATGCTGTGAAACGCCAAGAGATTATTTGGCTTTGCCTGATAAAAGGGGGAATTCATTTTCTGCTGGCAAGAAACTTTTAAATCTCCAGGAGAATGTGCTGAAGGACATTGTGCATGAACATGATCCTTTGGATAACTAAAACCAGTTCACAATATCGCAGACAAGCTGACGATCTCATTGCAAAGCAGTTAACAGTTAATATTTAAAGCCATTATTAGTATTCAGAGTTAACACAAGGACATTTCAATCTCCCCTTGTGGTTAGCAAACTAGCTGAGGCCAAACTGGGTGGGTACACACTAAATACCACAGTTTCTCTCCCCCGTGACACAAATCTGTGAGATTTTCAGGACATGCCTCCTGCGGTGGAGATGCTCTGCCACTAAATATGGTGTCACCCATCCCCGCAGAGTCCTGTCCCCGGGGCCAGCATAAACCTCTCTGCACTGCGCAGGTGCACAGATACCAGATCATAATTCTCCTCACCCACGGACAAGTAACCAGGGTAGGTCTCCAAAGGAAGAAGCACCACTTTTTTTTGAATTATTTCTCCAAAGACAAGAGCCAAAACAAACCTGCTACAAAAAACCTGCCCAGGTCAGGGCTTTGGGACAGCTTCAAGGCTGGGGTCACCCTCGAGATGAATTACAGCTACAGGGGGTGCTGCTGGACTGACCCCAGGAGTTTCCCTCGTAGTGCGTTCCCCAGCCAGATGTGTTCACTGGAACCAGGATTTAAAGTATCTGAGTTGCCAAAGACAGCGGATCAGGAAAAGCATAACTAGAACTACAAAAAAGTTTGCCTAAGTAATAATATCTGAACCCCACCGCTGAATACTAAAACATAAGACTAAGTGAAATATGCTCACTGCATCAGGATGACACGGACTGCGCTGTTGAAGCAACAGGCAAACTTAAACTGAGTTGTTTTGACATTTTTCTGTTTAAAATATTGTCAGAATCAAAGCATTCACATACCAACCTTGATTTTGGTGTATTTTTTTCCAGCAGAAAGGTTCTGCAGCTACATTTTTAACTCTCGTTGGAGCCTTTGGAGGAAATAAAGGAAAGCAACCATAGGGATGCAATTTTGGCCATGATTCTGGAAAAGCATTTAAAAGCCTGGTTAAATATAAATGTGTACCTAAGGCACATTGGCTATGTGGGACTTGCGTTTGTCCTTAAAACTCAGCAATATTTGCTGAAGAAGGTTCTTTCTCCATACAGGAACCTTCGTCAATGAGTATTGCAAATTAAGATTTTTTTTTCCAGGTTAATGCTTTGCTGTTTTACTGCTTAGTCCATGGTGTGAGGTAAAGCGGTCACGCTTTGGACTTTTAAATCTGGAAGCCCTGTGACGTGCTATCACTGCAGATCCAGTGGGACAGGAGGAAATCTGGACACCCTGTGAAATCAAGCCTTTTTCTGTTGTTCAGTCAAACGGCTTTTTCATCATTCTGCAAACCTCCCAAGGAAACAGCTTCCCCGAAAACAGGAAGATGCTAAGTCTTCAAAAATGCAGGTCCTTTCAGGTACCTTCTCAAAAAAAGGTCACACTTGAAGAGCGCTAAGCCTGGCGATTTATCCCTCTGTTTACCTTTCAACACACGTGTGTGGGGGAAGATTAGCAGCTGGGAATGCCAAACAGAAATTCAGAGGAGGAAAAATATTTGCATCTTTGTCGTGCTATTTGTCAGCCTTCGGTGGGCCAGAGACACCCCAGCAAGTTCAACCACTTTTCCAGGGCATTTTTGTATCCTTTCATGCATGGTTCTAACATTTGCTTTCAGGTGGGTTTTTTTTAGTCCCAAACCAGCCAAATCTCCGCCGAAGCACTGAAAGGCGCCATTGCCTGCGCTCGGGTGGACGATGGTCTGCCTCAGCAGATTCGTGCATATAATAGTGGCTTGTCTTGGAAGCTTCAGACAGAGATATAAAACTCTATGACAGACAGTTTTGCAATAGCGTGCCCCCAGGGGAAATCTCGTCCTAACTGCAGGCAGTTAGTAGCTGGCTTGGAGTGCTTATATCCGTATATATATTAATCCCAGTTAATGTAACTACAGATGTTCTCATTCATAGGCCTATCTAATCCTGTTGGGCCTTTGCCATGGTGTCTCGTAGCATGAGTTCTACGAGTTAATTACGTGCAGCGCAAAGAAGCATTTCCTTTTATCATTGAAAAAGGTTGCCTTTTAAACGCGCTGAATGTCCCTTTGTTCCTGTATTTTAAGGACCAGTGAAGAGGAGCACCTGTCTGACCTTCTCAGTGCAGCGCATTACTTGGCATCCTTCCATCGTCTCTTGGCAAGGCATTTCTAATCTTTTCCACCTCCCTCAGATGGGTGCCTCTCCATGCCTTTCACTCTGCTTTCCCAGCTGAGGACGTACTATTGATTTCTATGGTGTCATGATATTATATTCAGTGATACTCTCTACCCCTTTCATAATACAACCCACTATCTTGTTGCTCTTCCAAGCTCCGTTGCAATCAGCCAGATGTTTCATTGACTCCTAGATCTTTTCCTGGAGTGGTTGCAGTTAATTGGGACCCTTCAGTGTGTATGAGCCAGCCTGTTCCTTCCTTCCAATTAGGCATCCTTCTGCACACTGGTTTTTGGCTGCTAACCCCGCACCCAGTCGGCCAGATTGGGTCGGTCTCGCAGAAGACCTGCACGGTCTCCTCACACCTGAACTAGCCAAGGTGGTCACCTAGAAAGGCTGTTAGCTCCCTGATTTCCAGGGCATGGTTATTAAGTAAGAAAAATCAGCTTTTAGGGGCAGAGGCACCCCTGTTGCTACCACAGTCCCCATTAAAACCCCACCATATATTCTTGCTCCTTGTTTTCTCCTCCACAGCCAACTTTTTCAGCGGGAAATAACTTCATTTTTCCCTAGTAATTCCTGGTCATCTCTGCCATAGACTCTCATCAAAGATTTTTTTTAAAGGCTTCCTGAAAGAACTAAATCATCCCAGTTATTTCGCTTCCCACTGGCGCCATGTGAGCTAACAGGCTAAAGACACGCTGGGTTTTTGCACCGACTTCACTCCTGTTTGCTCCTCTCACATCTCTCTCACTGCACCGTTGGATCCTCCTCTATGGCATGACCATTTGAAGCAAGGCATGAGGATGCAGAGGATAAAACAGCCATTTTCCCCCTCATTACCTCTAACGACATCCCGGGCACCCTCCTTTCCCGATCAGTGAGGTTTCCTCAGGGTTGTCACCTCACAATCTCTGCTCTGCTCAGTGTAGGACTCTGTTGTAGGGCTGCACTGCGGTGGGTGATGGACAAACGCTTGCACCTAGGGAAGCCCTGGCATGAAAACACGTTTTGTGAACCAAAACATTCCTGTCAGAAGGACAGTGAGGATGCCAAAGGCGTGTTTGCTCCAATCACCCTCCCACCGCGACTCTAGTGCAGTCTTTCCTCAATTAGGGGTTACAACCCAACGAAATTGGAACAGTGCTGGAAAAACCAGCATTAAGCACCAGCAGCCCAGCTACTCCATGGCTGGGGAAGGAGAAGAGCCTGTAATCACTGGCTGCAAGTGTTTGCACTGGCCAGGGAACTGCAAATTGCCTTTAATTGCTCGTAATTGCTGGCACTGGTTCAGTTCCTCTGGGACAGGGACAGCGAATGTACATCTGCAGACAGTGCTCAGACCACCCCCTGCCTCCCCGCGCCAGCAGGGCTGAGACGTTGCTGATTCGAGGAGTTTTCTGGAAGGTAGAAAAGTCAAAATGGGGTCGGGTGTTCCAGGAGCCAGAGTGGTGCTGCCCACGGCAGTCATCCCGGACTCGCAGGATGCTGAGCTGCAACAAAGAGCTGGGAACCAGTGGCAGGAAGCACATCCCTACACCCAGAGTGGATTTACCCCACGGCGTGTTGGTGGGAGCGGTCAGGGATCACCCGGGGTTTCTCCTGGTGAGCTCCTGGACCAAGGGCTGGTGATTCCCAGCTCCTCCACCACTCGTCTACTCCGTAACCTCGGGCACATCACGCGTGCCCCCGGGGACGTGTGGCAGAGCCCTGCCAGGACCCCAGTTTAGGGAGAGAATAGACAACCTCCAACAGAAATGGCTGTGAAAATAACCCCGGCAGATTTGAACAAGTTCATGAGGGAAGGAAGCAGCAGCAGCATTGCTATTTATTTATGTGGTGTCCAAAAGAGCACTCTGTGCTCTGCAGCCCGTCCTCCAAGAGCCTGATTCTGTAAACCTTACTCATCATGAAGGCTTTTTTTCCTTTTTTCCCCTCTTTCACCCCCCATCCACCCCACTCATCCACGTGGTCCCACTGAAATCAGTGCAATCCGTTCACGTGGGGGAGGATTACTCACAGGATGGGGGTTTGCAGGCGATGCCTGAAACCAGCACGCAGCCCCAGAGGGGACGCCTGAAACATGAGGCATGTTCCTCCCCATCCTCCTGCCCTTTGCCTCTTCTTGTGTAACCCTTCCCTGATTTGCTTATTTTCGTATTAACTCCTGCCTCTCTGCTCTTCTTTAACTCTCTTCCCTCTTCAGGCTCTTGCTTAATGTATTTTTCTTTCCTCTCCCCCAGCAATATTGAAGCCATCCCTTAGGGCTGCAGCGTCCAGGTTTTCCCACCCAAACGTTGCTCTGCTCTCTGCGCTCACCACCAGCCACACTGATTTAATGTCAAAACTTTCCCAATTAAAACTGGGTTTGGTAAAAAGGCGCGTTTTCTGCTACAGGCAGGTTTGCGAGTGGCTGGTTCTCAGAGGCAGCTCAAGGCAGCAGGGGGAGAGAAGAGCACTTTTAATCACAACCCCCAAATCAGAAGTGTTAGGGAAGGAGAAGAAAAGAAGCAAAAGCTTTGTTGTTGAGGTTTTTTTCCCAAAAAAATCATCAGTTTTTGGCAAGGCTCTGTCTCTTCCCATCCAGCGCTGGTAGATCCGGGGGCCGGCAGGGTTTGCCTGTGCTCTGGGATGGGCTACACAGGGATGGGATGCTCCATGCAGGCAGAAGGGGACATCCCAGTGCAGGGGGGCTCCAGGCACCATCCAAACTCTGCTGGGAGGGGGACCAGCCTAGAGTCTGCTGCCCAGTAACCACAAAGGTCAAATTGGGGGCTGCTGGTGCAGGGAGCAGGAGCAGGATGGGGCTGCTGGGGCAGGTTGGAGGGAGGCTTCAGCCAAACACCAAAACTTGGACACCCTACACAAATGAACGCGGGATATGGTCTTCTGTCCCCGAATGAGGTGGATTTAGGGTGTCTGAGCCAGGGGGGTGCAAGACAAACCAAGAAGCATCATAAAGTCCAGCACAAACCCTCATGGGAGCGATATGCTCAGTTTGGGGGATCTGGGGGCATTTGAAAGCCAAGCCCAACCACTGGAACCCATGGAGACACTTGCGCTGGTCCTGACCCACTGACAGGTTTTGGACTCTGGGACAGATTTTCCCCCAAACCCTCTTTCTTGGCAGGCAGCTGCCCCGAGGGGCAGAAGGAGAACAGGATCAGCGCTCCCCAGGGAGGGTTTTGGCTGGCTCCTTCCGAGGATGCTGCACAAGAAAAGGAAAGCTTTCCTGCCTTTCCCTGCCACCGCTCAGCAGGGGCAGACCACAGTCTGGCACGGCGCTTGCAGCTCTTAGAAATCAGGGCTGTTAACAAATGTGCAAGGCCATAATCCTTTTGGAGCAGTGATGATAACAAGCCCCAATGCTTTTTTTTTTTTTGG
>VZSF01010862.1:0-15789 GCA_013398295.1 Chionis minor | reverse complement strand
TTTTTTTTTTTTTGGCTTTTTTTTAAAAACAAACAGCTGCGCCGGTAAGTCCCACTGTGGGAAATGAGATGGTGAATGATTTCAAGTGCAGTATTTACATCCCCTGCCAAACCCTTCACATCTGCCCAGCTCTGCCGTCAAGCCTCCATCCATCTGGCTGGGAACAGCAGGTCCTCCAGCCTGCCTGCATCCCACAAGGGCATTTCCTTCCTGCGCCCGCAGTGCCAGCTGCCAGGGATGCTGCTCAGCAGGGAAGGGCTGGAGCGAAAGCACTGAAAGGAGGGTGTTGGTTTTTTTTTCTTCTGTAGCGCACGTGAAATGAATTCCCAACGCCTCTGAAAGCAATCGCTTCCTGCTTGAGATCTCGTGTGCTGAAAGGGTGATGAAACGCTCCTTGATTTTTTTTACCTCTTCCTTACAGCCCCGCCGCTGCTCCGGGGAGCCCAGGCAGGGTTGAAGCTGGTTGGGGTGGGGGCAGCGGGTGCTGCAGCTCCCGGAGTCCCTCCGGCGGCGCTGCCTTCCCTGCTCCCTTCCTCTTCAAGTCCTGCAAACTCTCGATCGCGGCATCTGTAGGACGGGGCGGTTGCAGCGCTTATGGGTGGGTGTCCTCTGACAGCGTCTCCCTGCGCTGCCTCCTGGATCTGTAGAGGAAAAGGCACTGTTTGCCCTGGGGGAGATGTCCTGGCTGCAGGGCCGTCTCTGCAGCGGGACCGGCTGTGGCAGGGCCATCCCCTCTCCACTGCCATCCCCTCTGCACCCAAGCGATGGCCGCATGCACCCCCTCTGCCAAACACCACCTCTTTTTCAGGTGTGGTCGCTGGCTGGACGAGACATTTTCCAGAGGTCCAGCACCAGCTGCAGGGAAGGTGGAGCTGTGCCACAAGAGCTGCCGGCAGCCCGCGGCGCCCACCTTGCTCCGCACCGACACCGCAACGCCGCCCACACCCGCTCTCCTCTCCCTCTGACTTTCTTGTTGTGTGTTCCCCCAACAGAGTGCGATTGCCATCCCGTGGGCGCCGCCGGCCAAACCTGTAACCAAACCACAGGCCAATGTCCCTGTAAAGATGGTGTCACCGGCATCACGTGCAATCGATGCGCCAAAGGCTACCAGCAAAGTCGGTCTCCCATTGCCCCCTGCATAAGTAGGTGGATCGCTCTTTTGATGTCTGTAGATTAGAGATATTAACCTTTATAAACCCACAGGAGCTGCTGCCCAGTTCGGGTGGCCACTAACCCCACCACATCCATACCAATGGGCCATGCCTGGGGGACGGAGCTGCCTGGGTACCCTGCCAGCCACACTGCCCACAGTAGGGAATGTAGTCCAAAATTCACCCCTAGCTTCCAAGTAGCTCATCTGCCACATTGGGTAGGTTGTGTGAGTGCATCGACAGCCCAATTTGTCGGTAATTTGGTTTTGATTCACAGAGCCAAGGCGCCCAAGGGCACATTTGCTTTGGGGTACCACATCGGGTCTGGATGCTAAGGCAAATCTCTACAGATAGATATTTCTCTCCAAAATCAGCCTGTGCTACACTGGCATAGAGCTCAAATCAGGTATTTGATGGAGGTGCCATTGCAATGACACCACCGATAGCACCTGGGTTGCTAAAGGGGGTCTTACAATCACACAACCCACCCAGAAACATGGGCTGGCTTACCGTGGGCTGGTTTACTGTTTGCTTCCTTGGGTTTGCATCTTAATTTGCCTTCCCAAGGCCTCTCTCATCCTCTGCTCTTAAAACAACAGCAGCAAGCACCAGGTACATCTCCCAAAGTCTCCCCAGTGCAGCGTTTGCTCTGCAAACATCCGCATCCCCACTTGGCCCCTGTCGAGCACTTGCTGCCCAGGTGAGACAAGTTTTACCTTCTCTCTGCTGCCCAGAGGTTTTGCCGTTGTTGGCTCATTCAGTAGCTCGTGCACCTTGTGAGAGACATCTCCACCTGCCCAAGTGAAACGCAGCATGGAAATTATGGAACGGGCTGGGAAGGAGGGGCTGCTCCCCTTGAGGTTGACTCCCTGCTGCTAGAAGCGGGAAAAAAAGCCCAATGGACAAAAAAAAAAAAAGAGAAGGTTGAAAGAATCAAGTCTTTGTCAGGAATCCACAGTCTGCTCCCGCACTGGCCCCTCACAGCATCTGCCGCTCAGGATGGCCATTACCAAATTACGGGTCAGATACCCTTTCTCCACCTTCTGCTGCTGAAGAAAACATACATTCCAGGGTGGTTTTTGGCCACTTGAGATTCATTCTTGCCCGTGTCGCAATGGGACAGCAAGAGCTCAAACCAGACGCTTGTTTCCCCAAGATGCTACAGTCATGGCTCCGGTATGCTTTGCAGCAAGTATGCGCAAAGGTTTATCATTAATCATTCCCCAGGGCCATGGTAAATCAGAGGGTAAATTGTTCCTTGCATCACCTCCCTTGGGATTCATTGCACTAAATAAAGACAGACACAGAATTTCAAAACGATCCAAGCAGGCGTTTGGAGCCGGGCTGTGCTCACTCCAGCTGCCCAACCGGCGAGCTCAAGGCTGCCCGCTGGCGTGAGTCTGGCAGGGCTGCCCTGTCCTGGCCCTGCAACCCAGCCACCGTTCCAGCACCCACGGGAGCCCCTTACTTCTGGGTCACAGCAAAACATCCTTTCCAAGGGGCCACAACTTTAGGTTGAAACGTTTTTTCACATAATGCTCCAGCCTGGCTACCAGAGCACTGTGCCATTGTCGGGCGTTCGATCTGCACGTACAGTGGTAAAGCACTTAAAGTGAGGGTGTGAGCAACTCATGGTTCTCTCATCCTAGAAGAACCCAAACCAGCACTTTTTCATCCTTGAAAAATGTCAGTCAGCATATCCTACGTGCCGGGGGGATGTAGTCCACACATATTCTATACGTGGGTAGTGGAGGCCGCTTGCTTTCCATCCCTACCCACACTGCTCCCGCCTGGCGCTGGAGGACACGGGCACGCTGCAGCCAGCAAGGGGCTGTCCACCTCCTCTGCAAGGGTACAGTTACTCTCTGATTTACCACTGCTCATATTTCTTTTGTCTCAAAGACTTGCAGCTGTGCAAAGATCACCTCGTGGGGAATGAACAAGCCACCAGTGGGATGTGCTGGCAGGTATGAGCACCCATCCAGCCGCCAGCTTGGGGATGGCTGTGCTGGCTCTTCGGGGACTGCCTGATTACGCACCCCGTGTTCCACACGGGCTTGTGCCTCTGTTTAATTCCGTGAGGGTGAACGATTCAAAAAGTCATCTAACGCTAACGGGGCTGCACTGCTCTGAGCTGCTGTCACCGCAACACAGCCAGACCCCAGCAAACCCTGTCTCCATGGCCGGGCACGTTCCCGAGAGCAAAAGCAGAAGGGGGCAGATGCTGACTTCCTGGCTCCTGCCTAAATTCCAACTTTCAAAATGGGCTGATAGGGTGTTCCCCCATCAGGATTCCCAAGGATGCACAGAAATTGCAGCACCCTGCCCCAAACATGCAAAAGATGTCAGTAATGAGAGCTGCGTATGTGCACCGGGGAAAAGAGATCGTCTTGCCAAAGTTGGGACCGTGTAACACACTCCATCTGCAATCCGTCCTTTTTCGCATCAACAAACACAGTCAGACTTGGGCACAAAGATCCAGACCGTTACATGGTTTCAGCTCTGCATCCCAAATCAGAACCAGGGACCATTGCGTTGGCACCAGATGTGTTTGCATTTCCTTTAAATGTGTGAGATGACACTTGCGTCCCACCAGGTGGATGCCATTCCTGCGTCCTATCTCACCTGAGAGGAGCGGGATGTAGGTAGCGCTGCCTCAGGTGTGGGTGGGGGCAGTGGTTGGAAGGGAGGGGAAAACCCTGGGACAGGGAGAGGCAGCAGCAGCCGCACCGCCCTGCCAGGCTTACGCACGCCCCGAGCCCCCGCAAGAGCGTCCCCCACCCTGGGGTACAAACTGGGACCTACAATCGCAGCAGGCTGTGTCTTGGCACTGCAGGAATTGCTGGCTGTGGCACCGTATCGATTACCCGGCTGGCTGTAGCTTGTCAGCTAGAGCAACCTGGAATCACCAAGCCATGCTTCTTCTATTTTTAGCCACAAACCAAAATTTTTGCTTTAAAAACCCCTTTGCTTTCCCACACCCTCCTGAGAGGCCCAGTTCCCCAGAGGGTATGGTCCTGGTGTGCTGGTTTCTGGGGCTCTCGCAAGGCTCCTTGCTGGAGGACATGGTTGGGCAACACCCCTTGCTGCTAGATGTGGTTGGGAAGGGAAAATGTGGTGTGTGCAGGGGCCAGGCTCTTTGGGATCTGGAATAACGCCTCCTTCTTTTATCTCCTCTCCTTTTCTGCCCGCTGCTCGCTGTCCTGCACAGAGATCCCTGCCGCTCCCCCCACCACAGCCGCCAGCAGCACAGAAGAGCCTGCAGGTACGTTGTCTCTTCTTTTAAAACATCTTGTTGCTAAATGTCTTTTTGAGTTATTGTTTGCCTCAGATAAAAAAATGCATTAAATTAATACATTAATTCCGTTGCCTGTACTGGAACAAGTGGATTCTCTTTATGCACAAAATATCCGAGAGTTTGAAACAAGTGTGCGGCGTCCCAAGAGATGGGAGCACATTGGGGTGTAGGGGAGAGGCAGAAAGATTTTTCCCAGAGGTGCTAAATCTATAAGCGCCGAGCGGTTACCTGAAGTGAGACCAATGCTTGATGGAAAAGAGGTAAGGACTCACGACCCCCACTGCTTAATTACTAAAGTTTAGTGGTTACCTACTGAAGTAGAAGAGCCCAAAGAGGGTAAGAGAACAATCCAGCTGAGATTTCTTCTGCTGGAGAAGGGCTGGAGAACCAAAAATCCCCCAAAAGACAACAGAACACCTAAGCATCGCTTACTGCTGCGTGTGAGCGTTGCCTTTTATTTGCCTAGATCCGCGCGTTTCCTGTGCTGAGCAACCTCAGGGTGCTGATGTGACCCTGTGTGCGTTAACAACAATGCGGCTCATTTTCCGGCTTTGCGGGTCCTTGGGGTGGGAGATGGCTGTGGGTAGTGGTATCGTTGGGGACTGTTGTGCCCAGAGGTGTCTCAAGGCCGGTGACTGTAAGAGCAGGGGAAGCATCTTAGCCTGGAGTGGGAGGTCCTGCAGGAAAAGGTCCTGCAGGAAAAGGTCCTGCAGCAGCGGCTGCAGCCTGGGGACAGCAGCGTGGCCCCCATGAGCTTGGGTCACCAAGTTGATGTAAACTGCAATACGAGGATCGGATCATCCGGAGAAAGCTTTGGCACATGGCTCTGCACGTCCCCTCCCATTTGCCCTCCCCTTGTCCTTGGCCAAATACGCCCCGTGACACGTCGACCCAGGGCTCATCACGTCTCTTTGTGCACCCCACCTCCACCACCACAACTGCACCCCACCACTCTCCCCTCCTGATTTACACCCCCAGAGGAATCAACACCTGCCCCCTTCATGTCACTGAGGCACTTTCTTGTCTCCAGCTCCCTTGGGGGGATGGGTCTGAGCAGGGGGTGACAGCAGGAGCCGGAGGGCCCCGGGAAGGGGTGACTTATCCCATCGCACGTCCTGCAGGTTTCCCGGGTATTTGAACAGCGCCACAGCTGTGAAGGACACGGGGTGTAAAGGTTGTTTACTTTTGTCTCACCAGCATAGGAAGGTTCATAAATTAAGGATTTTGTACTAAAAGTGATGGACGTCACCTTGAATTGAACTCTGAGCCAAGGCTCGCCCCATGGCAGGGCTTTTCACACAGGCTGTGGGTGTTGCTGTGTGCTCAGGAGCTCTTCCCAGTATGGGAAACCCAGGGAGCAAAGGGGCAAAGTCTTTGGTTCCCAGTGTCACGGGAAGGTGAAAACCAGGGTTTTCTGTAGGACTGATTTAAAGGACCAGTTCTGCTGCCTGTACACACAACACCAGCAATTCTGTGTTTCAGTGTCTTTTCTTAGGCTGGTAGGAGCAAGAAGTATCTTGCAGCCTCGGGTTTGTGCCTGTTGTTTCGCATGTGCTTCTTTGAGCATCTCCCCCAACCTGCAGGGATGAGAGGAGCGTGAGGGCACACCAGAAACCTGCCCCAGCCAGCACGCTTCCAGCTCAGGTGCTGGTGATCAGCCCTTCTGCTGCTTTGCCTCAGAAATTAGGTGCCAATGTGAGATGTGCGGTTCAGTGAGTCCATCCCAATGAAGTATTGGGCTGTTAGGAACAGAGACCATCCCACCTAACCTGAAGCCAAGCAGGGGCAGGTCTTCTCTTCCTTACAAAACTGTTTCCTGTCCATACCAGCCTCTGTTACCCACTTCCATCAGGAGAAATCTTCTTCCCCAACTCCTCAGGAGCTTAGTTACATGGCAAAGTACGTCTCACCATCTTCTTTCAGCCACAGAGAGCTCGTCCTCAAAGCTCCAGTTGAACCTCCCAACTTGTCCTGGCTGTAAGGGATGTCCCTGCCTTGGCCAAGGCCCAGGGATGGGCAGGCACAGCCCGAGTCTTCTCACAAGCATCGTGAGAGCTTGCAGCTCCTGCAGCCTCTGCAACTCCTTCATTTATCCCAACATCGCAGTTTGGTGCAGGGTTACAACCTGCAGTTGCCGGCTAAACCTGCCAGATGCACAGGGCAGGGGGGGCTGCCCTCTCCCCACCTTGTTCTGTGGGAGGTAATTTAAGTCTGCAACTCCCTGTTTCACCCCTTGCTATAAAAGGCGGCCAGGGTCTAGCCAAGACTTTTAGATGCTTGAAAGTGGGTTTTTCCCGTCCACAGGGACTGTGCTGCTGATCCATGGAAGATGTGCTGGCAGATAGAGCCTGTCAGCTAGTGGTTTATGGGTCAGTGGGACCTCCAGAAAACCGTGCCCACTGCACGGCTGAGGGTGCACTGCAGGAGAAGTGCAATCCCAACCAGTCCCCTCTGCGGCAGCAGAGCAGGATCCAAAGGGTTCACCTGGATCCTGCTGGGGCGAGCTCTGCTCCATGGTGTCATCACAGTACCTTGAGCATCTTCGCCTGCCAGATTTATGGACTGGTCTTTGGGGATGGGGCTTTTGGTACTTGGCATCACAATTTCCAAACTCAGCGTGTTGAGCGGACAGTCGGGCTCTTGCAACCCTGCGGAGCAGTGCTTTCATCCTCCATCATATATGTCAGGTAATAACAAACCCGAGCATTACTTAAAGACAAAAGCTCAACAGATTAAATACCAGATTTCTCACAGGCTCCTGCTATTTAGCAGGAACTTGCAGACTAAGTGTTCTGTCTCATGGCCTGGGAACACTGAAATTTTATGCTCCACACCATGATCTGTCTGTTCCTCCCCCCATAGCCTCCCAAACCCGCTCTGTTCCCAGCCTGTGGCAGGGGTGGCAGAGCAGATCTCTTGTACCATGATGCCACCGGGTTTATCGTAGTCTCTGCCAACAAATGTGAATGTTTGGCAGGCGAGGAGATGCAGAGATCATAGAATCCTAGAATCATTTACGTTGGAAAAGATCTTTAAAATCATCAAGTCCAACCATTAATGTAGGATTAAACCATGTCCCTAAGTCTGCACGTCTACATCTACACATCTTTTAAATGCCTCCAGGGATGCTGACTCCACCACTGCCCTGGGCAGCCTGTTCCAATGTTTGCAAACCCTTTCAGTGAAAAAGTTTTTCCTAGTATCCAATCTAAACCTCCCTTGGTGCAACTTGAGGCTGTTTCTTCTTATCCTATCGCTTGTTCCTTGGGAGAAGAGACCCTGGCTACATCCCCCTTTCAGGCAGTTGTAGAGAGCGAGGTCTCCCCTCAGCCTCCTCTTCTCCAGGCTGAACAACCCCAGTTCCCTCAGCTGCTCCTCAGGAGACTTGTGCTCCAGACCCCTCTCCAGCTCCGGTGCCCTTCTCTGGACATGCTCCAGCACCTCCATGTCTTTCTTGGTGTGAAGGGCCCAAAACCAAACACAGGATTTGAGGTGGGGCCTCACCAGTACCGAGTACAGGGGGACGATCACAGCCAAGTCCTGCTGGACACGTCAGATGGCTTCTCACAGCCCTTGCTGTGAGGAGCTTGGTTCCTCAGAAAAAGCCCTGTCTGTGGAGCTACCATGTCTTTGTGCTGGCGTCTCCTGGCACGATCTCTGACCACGGGAGCAGAAGCACCCCTGGCATTCACACTGGGGACCTCCCAGCAAGAACGTCTTCATCCTTAGTAGAATCTCCTTTCCTTGGGCTCCTTCTTGCCAGGGGCCAAGGAACATCCCACCCAGTGCAGCTGCCCCAGCCCTTTCCTAAGGCAGGACCTGGCTCGTGCCATCCCGTCCCCTGCTCCAGGTCAGCTTGCAGGGCCTGGGGAGCCTTTATGAGTGAGTAAATGATTGCTTTGCCCCATCATCATGGTGGGAAGCATCCTTCAGGTCAGCTTTGCATGCAGTTTGCCCTGCTAAGCCACCTACCAGCCTTGGAGCCAGTGGCAAGAGGTGACGCTTGAGCAGTGTTCCCAAGCTTAACTGGCCACAGGGACCTCTCAGTGCTGTTTTGGTGCTGCCAGGAGCTCATTTATCTGGGCACAATCCTATTCATGAGTCCAAAAGGGCCTTTCTGAGGACACTGTTCACGGTCTTTTCCCTGCCAGTCCCCATGTCCTTTCGCATCTTCCCAGAGCATGACCACAAGAGGGGCTGAATGCAGGTGAGGGCTTGGAGGAAGCAGCATTTGTCCACATCCATCAGCTGACATCCCTGATGAAAGGAAAGAGCTGCCCTAAGCCCCAGCCCTGCTGCCCCCACTGTTCACGGGTGAGGACTGTTTTGGGGGTGACGCATCTCCCACCAGCATGCTCCACGCTGATACCAACACAGCCAGGGAAACAGCTCCTTTCTGCGAACTCCCTGCACTGCCCTGGGCAAACGCCAACTGGGGCAGCTGCATTTGGCCATCCCAAATTCCACGTGCCACCTTGACTGGCCACAGCCCTTGTCAGCGCCTGCCCTGAGCTGATGCGCTGTGGCAGTGTGACCTGTGGCAGCCCTGGGCTGCGAGTCAGAGCCACCAGCTTGGCACCAGGCACTGTGCCAGGTGGGCTGGCGCCAGTGCTGGGCTATTTGCCCCTCAGCTGGCCAGCGAGCAGGACCAGGGTGAACAGAACAAAAGCATAGAGGACCCTTGGGCAGGACAAGGAGGCCTCCAGCCTACGTTAGGCACCAAATGTGGACACTTTGGTGAAGACCAGGTCCCTGTGCAGCCGGTGGGGAGAGCTAGGTGCTCCCTATCCTAGAGCTAGGTGCTCCCTATCCAGGTGGATGGCCACCCATCCATCTGCCCAAGTGAGGACCCATAGGGATGGCTGTAGGGATCAGAGGCTCCTTGGTGAGGATGTGCCCCTCACCTTTGACCAAGGATATGGGCAGGTGTCTGCAACGCTTTCCAGCCGTGTTGCGAAGGGACCTGGTGCTGGTGGTGAGGTTGCAGCCTCCAGTCCCAAGCCCTTGCAGATCCTGGCAGCAAATAGCCCCATCAGGGAAGGAGCAAGTCCCCTAATTCGGCATCCTTGTCATGGAGAGGAGGGTTATTTAGGGATCTGCCCAGCTCCAACATGTTTGCACAAAGCCTGTGACTGAGAACATCTCAGCAGGGTTAGAGACCTCCCTTCTGCGAAGGACCCCTTGCTGGAGGCTGGGAGAGGGTTATCCAGGGACTGGGAGCAAGCTGGGTGTCCTGACAGCCTGTGAGCCATGAGAAACGACTCAACAGCATCTCTTGGATCCCTGCATTGCTGGAGGGCCAGATCTCCTCACTCCTGCCTGGAGGGGCAGCCGGGGACCAATCCATCTCACCAGGAGCTGATCACACCGCTTCCCCATGAAAGCCCAGCGGAGGCTGAGCCAAGCTGAGCAATCTGATGGGCCCGGCATCCGATCATAATTCTTCTCACAGTGATTTTTATTGGACTTTTTAAGCACTGTTTTGTCCAGGGAGCTTGAACCCTCCATATTTCATCCCTTTCCCTTGGCGGGGAGCGTCAAGCAGTCCTGAGTCTCAGCATTGCTCGGCTCCCACCACCACCCTGAAGCTGAAACTCATGGTGTTTTCTTGGCAAACCCTTAAAGTGGCGTGTCTGCAAGCCAGAGCTCCCATGATATGGGAGCAAAAGGGTTATAGAGATGGAGAAAGAAATTAGTGGGAGACTTTGGGTGCGGCCAGTTCTGGGAGAGATGTTGCTTTGTTTCCTTGGTCGTAGCTACACAGGACAGAAAGCGCCTTCCTCACCAAGAGCCAAATTAGCATCACCACTGCTCTCAGTCAACGAGGGGTAAATTTCAAAAGTGCATGGGCCAAAGCTGGGCTTGGTACAAGAGGTGGAACAATGTCAAATTTGGCATGGGGGGGCCTTGCCTGGCTCCGCTTAGCTCTTGGAGGTCCGAATCAATCTGGGGAAACGGTCCAAAACTGAATTGTTTAGATGAAATGCATTCATGCTCTCCCGTGCTGGGAGATTGGAGGATGAGGAAGGGGTGCTTCTCATTTTCATGGCCAGACAAGGGAAGCTCTTGCTACCACCCCATCCTCTTCTGGTCCCGTTCAGAGATGCAGAAGGGGCCACAGTGAAAGGGGGAAAAAAAAAATAATAACAGTGGGGGAAAAAGGTTTACAAACCTGCCAGTCAGTCATTGTCTTATCTGAATAGAATCCAGATTGTCTTGGAAATGATTATCTTAGGTGAATGATTTCAGCTAGGAGGCTTAAATAAAAACAGGTGATTGGATTGATACAACTTTGCATGGTTTTCCCCCGGAAATCGGATTCTGCAGTTTCAAAACTGGACCTGGACTTTCCAAAAGTCGTTTGGGCTCAAGGTGTTGCCTGAACCCTTTTGTTCCTGGCTGGTGAGGAAGAGGCTGGACATAAGTGTAGAAAAGGGGAAAAAAGCCTCCACTTTTATGGATCCCTGGGGCTCCCTCGCATGTGCATGGACCCGACACAGCTTGGCTGCAGGTTGCAACTTTCCCAGAGTGCAGAGGCAACCCAGTGCAGAGACGGACGCATGCCGTGGTATGCGAGGATGATTAATACCTTCCAGAAGCAGCTCAGAGAAGGGAGATGGACAGTCAGGTCTCTTCTTTAGAACAATCTGGAATAGTCTCAAGAAAAACAAAACAGCAAAAAAAACCCAAAAAACCCCAATCCCATGGGCTGTCTGAGCCTTTCAAGACTATTCCTGCTTCTGTGTCTCACTTGGAAAAAACACACACAAAGGTTATGGTTTCAGTCCGGGAAAATGGAAACCTTGTACGAAATAGTAGAAAACATTTACTTGAAGACTTTCATTTGCTAGGAGTCGAGTTCTCCATCCACCCTGCACGGCCAGGTGGCCCCCGGTGCCATTGCAGTGCTGACCCCCCACCACCGTGCCATGCACCAGTTCACTGCCCCCGTGCCACCCACTCCTTCCCTGCGTACCACGTGTGTATGTGCACACACGAACCCCACGCAAACCTCCCTCGACAACCTCCAGGGTGCTGTCTGCACCCCCTGCCACCTTGTACCCATGTCCCAGATTTGGGAGCCCCTCTGATACCTTCCCATCCCATCCCCTGGCAGAGCTGGAGGCTCTACACATCCTTCCCAGGCTGCAGCTGACTTTTTACTACTTATGGGCTTGGACTTTGGAGTGAAATATCCAGATTTTAGCCAGAAGCCTCCAGCAAGATTCAAGAGCAGGGAAAATTGGCATCTCTGATGAGCTGGTGCTCCTGTCCCAGCATCACTTGCTGGTACAGTAGTCCTGCACTAAAGAGGGATTGTTTTCCTTTTGCCTGAAGGGCAAAGGCTTTAATTTTTGCCTGCCCATGCCTAGATGAAACGGGGAGATGCAAGGCCACCCTTGGAGTGTCCCCGGCTCCCAGGTACACCCCATCACCCCTGCGGGGATCCCAGGGGTGTGCAGCAGGAATGGGGCTTGTCCGTCCCACAACAGAAGGGCAAAATGCAGATCTTGGAGGATGGCTCAAAGCCATCCTCATAGGTGGGCATGGAGGAAAAGGCACCTGCGGGGTCCTTCAGGTCTGATGCCACTAGCATTCACGTCACCCCAGCAGAACTTCACCAGGTGCCGTTAGAAAATGAGTTAAATCACTTGTTCCCACCACAGGTACGGGGGCTGTGCTGGAATTTCACAGCTCGGGCAGCTGAGAACCACCTCCTTATTTCCAGTCTCCTGGCCAGCTTGTACCTGTGCATCCCTGTGGGAACATGGTCTTTTTCGCTCCACGTCTCCACTCCGAAGCAGAGGCTATCCCCCCTGCTCATGATCACATAAACACTGTGACCACCACCGCCACAACGGCTTCAAGGGAAAAGTGACATTAGGAAAGGATTAAATGTGCCATGGCTCCTTTTAATAAGCTGCAGCAGCTGGAAACAAGGAGTCAACGTCATGTGAGCTGCCAGCTGCCTCCACAACAGGTCGTCGCGTGCGAGGGGTGCGACGCTTGCTTGGAAAATGACAGCGTGGGGACAGGCCACTGGCATTGCACAGCGCCGCCGGTCAGGACGGGATGTGGGGCCAAGCCACTGCTCCCCAGCCCCTTCCCAAACACTTATCTAAACTGCTGGACCAGCTCCATCCCCGGGTGATCCCTCCCAGTGGCAAATCTCTCCCCAGTGTTGGACCCACAGGGGCAAAGGCAATGGGTGCCTTTGGCTTGGCCAGTGAGAACCTGGCTCATCACCCTGTGCGTGGGCACGGGCATCTGAGCGTGGCTCTTGGGTGGGCTCTTGGAGGGCTGGAGGAAGTGAGTCCCGCCCCACGCTGAAGTTCATGTCTTCCCTCCTTCCCAGAGCACTGGCCAAGTAAGGGAGGTAAGTGGGCAGCTCTGTGCAAGGTTTGCATCATGGTGGTTTTGTTTGGAGGGTGGAACCTGCTTGTGGCGTCTTGCCGATGTAGACTCAGGCTGTGTCAGAGAGGCAGGGGAAACGTCCCTTGAGACCCTGTCACCCCCTACCTCCTACGGCCTTAGCCACTCGTGGGGTGACGGTTGGGTTGGGGTCTTCCCCCTGTGCCATGGTTTTGTCTTTGGGGGTCCCAAACCAAGCGTGCCAACGTGCGCTGGACATTGCGAACCTCTCAAATCTCAGGTGGGCAGCCCCAAGCACAGTCGTCCCAGCAGGTCCAAGTCTCTGCTCGGCTGGGCTGGCTACGAGCCTCAGCTGCTGGGCACGGCACAGCCACCCAACCGCCTCCAGCCTCCGGCCAGCCCCCGGGGCGCTGGGTGCTGTGAGCCCCAGGGTGCTGCACCGAGCAGAAGGAGCACAGGCTCCTGTGGGAGGCTGATCCTCGGGCAGAGCTCCTTCATCAGAGGCAAACTGCAAAAAAAAAAAACCAACCCAAAACACCAAAAAACCCAACTTACGTAGCACCTTGTGAATTTAACACGAAAGGGACTATCAAAAGACATTGAGTTGATATTATGTTTTGAGAAGGAAAAGCCTGAGGAGGTTGATTTCAAGCTAGATTTGCCTCCAGACCACCGAAGGAAATCACAAAGCTTTAACTCTGTAGAACTGCAAGCAGTTCTTAGGTATTTGAGAGGTTTGAAGTAACGAGCCTTAGGTATTTGTAGATTTGAAGTAATGACATGTCTCAGTAGTCACCCAGCACTGATATTCAATGAAAAGGAGCATGTGCATGCGTGCGCGCGCTCGTGTCAGCACATCTGGAGGGGATCAGCGGTGCAGGGGACAATCCAGAGGTCCAAAGGACTGCCAGAGGGGCTGGGGAGGAGCTGCCAGGCCGAGGAAGCTGCCCGTGGCCATTCTGTCACGGTGAGAATGCTCCCTCAGCCAGGGATGGGCCATGGCCAGGGGAAACTTTGCACTGATGGGGAGAAAAAATCCCAGTTCCTCACTCCAAGGGAACACCCACAGTCAGCCTGAGCTCTGTGCGAGAGCCGGGAGCATCCTGCAGGCTGGGAACAGAGGTCTCCACAGCTGCCTGCAGTACAATCGGGAGGCGAAATTCTCATTGCAGTCACCTTGGTGTAAATCTGGGCTCAGTCTGGGGGTCTCCAGCTTTGTACCCATCCAAATGGGTAATTAATTCTGCTCCGCATGGGTATTCTCTTGCTTGTCTCAGGCTGTAAGCAAGGTGATGGATTGACTGCGTGATTGATTGACTGATTGATCGGCTGCAGCATCCAGCTCCCTCCTGAAAAGAGGTTTCTCATGGTGATCCACAGTGAATGGTTGTGAGCACAATAGGGGTGAGGGGCTTCCAGTGAGGCAACTTCTAGTCACTTCAAAATATTTCAGAAAGCCTTTGGAAAAAAAAAAACCCCACCAAAAAACCACCAAAACAATGACCAAAACAAAAAATCACAAACTTGTGCTGAAATGCAGATAGGCTTCACGCACAACTGCATCGTGCTCTTATAATCCCATTGCAAGGCTTCCTGCATCCCTGTATCCCTTCATCCCTCTATCCTTCCATCCCTGCATCCCTCCATCCCCACTTCCCTGCATTCCTCCATCCCTGCATCCTCAGCTCCCCGGCTCTGGGACGCTGCCACCTTGGGGACCATCCTTCTGACACTGGGGGGACCTGGGTGCCCACAAGCCCTGAGCCAAGCCACAAGCTTCAGAGCGAGGACTTGCAAGCCCAGCATCACTTTCAAACCCATCTTAAAAAAAAAAAAAAAAAAATTATGATTTTGAAGCGAAATGAACTGATTCTCTCCCCTTACTGGGACATTTCCAGATGCTGCTTCCCCTTGGCAAAACAAAGCGCTTGCCCCCAGCGCCAGTTCCCTGTTGCCGTCTTTTCCCCCAGAGCAGAAAGTCTGATTTGCCCTGGCTCTGGTTACATCCTGCCCCCGTGTCCCGCGCAGCGCCCACTCGGCCGGGGAGCTGCTGTCAGGCTGGGAATTTATAGGGTGGCCAACGCTCCCAAAGACAGATGGTTTCCTATTAACGTATTTAATCATGTCGACTGCAGCTCTCGGCAGGGCTGTGTCCCCAAGGGCGCTGGGAGCAGCAACCCTGGAGTTCCACAGCGGTCGGAGGCTGGGGACACCAGCGGGGAAGCACCCGGTGGGGACGAAGCGCTGTCAGGGTTGGCACCCCACACCCCCCACATCTCCTGGGGCTCAGTGCCAGGTTTGCTCCGGCAGGGAGCGGGTAGGAAACATGCTGCCAGCCCCGGCTGCTCCAGGGAGAGGGGCGAGGAGGGTGCAGGGTGAACGCGCCATAAATCTCCCATGTTCACGCAGTGTTTTCCAGTACTTCAGTGTCTGGCACAGCTGGGCTGTCCCCACTGTGTCACCGGTGGCTGTAGCCTTTATACCCAGGAAAAATTGGGATGCTCGTGAAGCCATAGCTTCTGTGAGCACCCATGTCCTGAAACACCAAAAATCACTCAGGCCCATTCCCTCCCATCCAAAAAGTGGCAGCAGGCAGCTAAAGAAGCAGGGAGCAAACTCGCCCCGACCCGCGGTGGGGCTCGGGTGGTGTCTGGCGGTGGCAGCAGCCAGGGGTCCCCAGGCTGGACCAAACAGGCTACACCTGTGCCCCAGGTGACATCTGAACTGTGCCTGGACCAGGCTGCTGGGATGCTGCAGGGGGTCACGGCTTGAATTGGGGTGGCCGAGCATGACCAGCCCCAGTAACGGCAGCTCCCCGGAGGTCGTGGACCACCCTGGCCGCATCCTACCGGGTGCTGGTGGCCCCGCTGGAGGGGTCAGTGCCAGCCACCCTCCCTGGGCCGTGCTGGATGCTGAGGAGGTGGGAAGGGGGCTGCGGGCTCCTGCAAAGGGCCCAGCCGCTGCTTC
>VZSF01010859.1:840482-904248 GCA_013398295.1 Chionis minor | reverse complement strand
TCTATGATTCTATGATCTATGAAGAACTTGCATTTTGCAAGAGATTAATACCAATCTTTGCAAAAGGCCACTGACAGCTAGAACAATGTTTGAATTTCCTTGCACAGACCATTGTATGTCTAACCAAAACCACACAGACACTGGTCATAGTTACTTGAATGAGAGAATTAGGATCCTGAGGCCTTGTGCGGAGCGGTCTTGGGTGAGAGCCAGGTAGAATTGGAATCACATTTGGATCAATGCCACAGGGCAAGAGGACCACACAAAAATAATTAAACCAACAGTTTTTTGCGCTGTTAAGCAACAAAGACATGATTTTGAGTGTATAACATCTATTCACTTGTAATTGATCCAAATGGGATCTCATTCTTCATGAAAAGGGCTTGGAGAAGGGCCTGACAAATTGTCAGCTTTGTGCTGTACCTACATATGTTCCACAGCATACAGGGACATAATCTTAAATTAATGCATTTTATAACTCGAGCAAAACTCATCTAGTTCTGTGGTGTAGAAATGAATGGCTGCACTTGGCAGGCATTTGTAAGCGTTTAAGACCTCTCTTTATAGGCAAAATAACAGGACTCATCAATCCCATATCGTGCTGTTTGCAAAAAACAAAACAACAAAAATTCTGAAAATGGAAATATCATCTGTGAAGTAATCTTGCATTAAACAAAATGCTTTAACTGACCTTTTAAAAATTTATCTGAATAGATGTGCAACCACCACCAAGTAGAACTCTCTACATCAGCTATTAGTCCTCACCCAGCCTATCAGCGTACCAAGTGCTGGTTTATTCCATGTCCTGGGGTTTCACCGTGAAAGTTTCTGTTGTCATGGTAGTTCCATAATTACATGTTATGATTGGAAGGAAAACTAATAATAATAAAAAAGACACCTACGCTTGACACTGGTGCCCAAACGAAAAGGCAAAGATCTGTGTATCTGTTTTGCATTAAAAGGTTTGCTTGAGACATAACGCAGGTTCACCGGGGAGAGGTGCAGAAGCTGCGGGACAGTCTGGTGTATAATAGAGCCATCTACTGGAAAGCTGCTGCTGCGTGCTCCTCTTCACCTACCTCACTCACCTGCTTTCCTTCTGCCTCCTCAACATTAACCCCTTAACATTTACATCCATCTCTTATTTGCTGTCCTTTCTCGTTCTGCAAGGTACAGGCGAATACTACAGGTGGTGTTGCCACCTATCTAATTTAGGGAAAAAGTAAGAAATCTCTATGTTCAAGCTGGGTTTACAGCATAATAAGGTCCCCTGCCTTTTGTGAGCAGGCAGCTTACTTAGCTATACCATCCTGCCACTGACCACACTCCAGTTAAGTTTAACAAAAGGAAGTCAAAGCAGGAGAAATTCGATGTGTTGCAGGGCTGCTGCTTGTTTCTACAGGGAAGTGGGAAAGTTTGTCTTGCTTTTACAATGCACTAAAACTTCTTTTATGATGGTTTGATTCAACAAACAGTGCTGAGAATTATTCTTCCTGCTTTGTTATAAGAAATATTGAGTAATCTCAGCTCCTACTGAGGTGGGGTTTTTTTTCTTATTCTTCCTTTTTTCTGCTTTTATTTCTGGGTTTCTCTTCTTTTTCTTTTTGAAACCTGTTTGTCTACCCAGCCAAGTGCTTTGTCTGGGCAGCACATGCTACTTTTTCCCCAGCAACTATTACATTTCCTGTAGCAATTTTAAACGAGGTCTTAGATTAAAAGAGTTATGATCAGCCACCATTTTAAAGACAGCCGGAGTTGCATTTGCATCTATCTTGATCAAGGTGCTTGGTAAGTGAAACAGAACTCCTAAAATGAAGCTGATTGCTTTTCATGTCCTGCAAAATATCTTAGATATACAATAACTGAACAAATACTCTAATCTGCTTTGATAATATTTTTAAATTTCTATTTGATCTTACCATTGCATTGGTGTTTCCATGCAGAAGCCTTCATCCTATGAAGAGGAACAGTCAAAGAGGTCAGATGATGCTGCAGTGAATCAGTGTAAACACACAATTATTAATGTCACAGAAGGCCTCTGTTCTTCAGATAACTGAGGAAAGAACAAAACTAATTTAAACACAGTTCCACATAGCTCATCAAATTTTAGTTTTAATTTTATTAAATATTCTATATAATATATATGTGTACATAATAAGTATATTAACTATTACATTTAGTATTACATGTTATTCTTTTTTAAGAATTTTATGGAACCCAGTGGGACAAAGTCCTTCTCTGTGTTCAACCTAAACTCTTGCAGACTGTTAAGGACAGCTGTGCCAGAATAAGTGCAAAGAACCGTGGGGTTTGGATCAATACAAACAGAAAAAATGCGGAAGTTTCTATAGATGCAACATAAATAATTATGTTGACTAGGAAGCTGCTTTTCGGATCCCACACCGATCATAAGGACCTTGTGGGAGTGTATATATGCAAAAGCCAAACTAGCACAAACCTGGAGATTGAACTGATAATCCTGCTTTACAGCTCAAACAGCGGGTACACCAAAATAAAGGACCAGACACTATCAGTGAAAAGTTAATTAGTTGTTCTTTTTTTGAAGGTGCATTTTCAGAAATGTGTCAATAGTTCATTAGAATTGTACATACGAATCACCTGGCAGCTACTGATTGCCTACTGCAGGCAGTCATCAATTAGCTCTGTTTAATCTGCTTATTTACTCTTGAATTTGACACTTCAGAGTTGGCAGAGAAGCAGTATCTGTCTAACCAAACCTTCTGCCTGAAGAGTGTAGCCAGTACAGCCCTCCTATCCAATGTGGTCATAAGCCTTTGCCTCTGAGCATCCATGAGAGTGTAGCAGGCAAATGGGTTGAAACTGAGGATAACGAGGATGAAATCTAAATTGCAGGAGTGAAGCAAGGTTTTCTGTGATGGGAGCTTGTGATGTGAGAAGTCTCACAGCATTGGGAAGGGGAGGGCTGACAATCAAATTTAAAGAAATAGTAACTATAGGTTGCTGTCTTTCCTCCCCTCCACTGAAGGAATGTGTCCCCCTGTCTTATTTTCCTTCCTAAGCTTGTTCCTCCCACAGATGATGTAGTTAGATGAAAGCTGTCAAACTATCTTTCTAAACAAGAAATTGTTTCTTTCCACCAAATCACTTGATCTTTGAAAAAGCATCCTTACTTTCACTTCATGGAAGATTTTCCTTAGAACCATTTTAACATTTTACAGCCATTAAAAAAAAGAAAGTATTTTTTTCTTCCCTTAAATCCTGAAATCATGATGAGCTTGTAATTAACCACAGTTTGTAGAGGATATGTGAAACTATTACTCTGTACTATAAGGACATACACTTTATCAAGGCTTGAGCATGGTCTAATTAATACAGATCGTATGCAGCCATTAATTAACTCAACATGGTAATCAAACATCCAGAAATACTGCTTAACTAACCCCTGGTGTACCCAAGGGCAATGCATTCACTGAAAATGTGGTATGTCATATTGCTGCATGGAACACAACAGTGTTACCTTTGAGGGTGAGGTACTCAGGGGTTAATTTAACAGAAACCATACAATAGCAAAGAATGTATTTTTTATGAGAATATAAGTGCCCATGAAAACACTGAGTTAGCCTTAATGGGAAGTTAGGGATCATCACCTTCGTTAAATCACAGCTACAGGTCTTAGTCCCTGTCCTATGTTGCCCATACTGATCTATACAGATGAAATCACACGCTAAGAACTTTCCCAAGTGCAAATCCTCTTATTTATTTGACCTGTTTACAGAGGCTTGTGATCAGTGTGAGCACCTAGGTGTGGTTACCTCCCTACTTCAGCTTATCAGGGATACAACTGCACAAAGGTTTCCTGGGCAGCAACCCCCACCTACTTATCTTCTTGCTCTAATTATTCCCCACCATCTCATCATCCCCCCGTCATGCCCTTGCAGCAGGGAGTAGGACAGTTCCTGAGTGATCCATGTCAGAGTTCCACAAACAGCTCCACGAACAGCTGGCACTACTAAATGGGCAGCACGGAATAAGAAACCACAGGTAGAGAGACAGGGCTGTTCAAGCCAGCACCGAACATTTTTTCTGTTGGAGTCTAAAAGTTAGGCACCTGTTTAGAATACCTCTATGGATATGTAGTAATACAGATATTTATAGAAGTTATGTTAGCCCACCTATCTCCAGAACTTACAATGGGATGATCATCTTTGGAGAGGCTTAATGCTTTCCATTGGACAGTAGAGAAAACCTGTGTTTCTAAATAAGACCAGATTTACCTTATACATGGGAAATTTAAGTGGTATAAATTTCCACTTGAGTACATAAACGGGACTCAACAGTGGCAACTTAATAATCAACAGTAGCTATTATCATCTTAATGGAAATTACAGAAAGAATCCATTCTATGTCAATATTTAGGTCATGCGTTTATTTTCAAGTCCCTTGAATCTCCTTTGTCCCCTTGGCAGATTGCTGTTTCACTAGTACTATATTTGGGTGAATCGTAACTTAACGCAAACCCTCACATTCCTGTTTTATAGGATCCCTCGCGCTCAGATGAAGGTCACTAGAAAGACAGAACAAAACAAAAATAATGGAGCTAACGAAAAAATTAATTCTAAAGCAGTTTCCCCTGCTCTGATTCAATGTACTTATACTACTAAGTAAATCAAACAGTAATAAAGCATTGTCCTCTGACATGAAATCACCATGCTATAATTCTGCTTCTAATCATTTGTGGTGCTAGGAGACAGTGAATGCTATCATTGCAGGCTGTGATCTCATTCAGCCTCATGGAATTTTTATACCAGAAGGGAATACTACATTTATCTATTTGACTTCCAGTATAATCCAGGTCAAAATATGTCACTTGGTAACTCCTGCATCCTGATCGTATTTTGTGGTAGGAGTTAGAGCAAATGTTTAGAAAGATAATAAAATTAAATAATGAAAACTCTTCTATAGCCTTCTGCCATTCGTCCCTACGTTCAGCTACTTTCTGTGTGAAATTTTAGCACCTGAAGTCTGACCTGAATGTGTGCTGGCTCCAGCTGTCTGACACCGGGTCTCATCCTGCTTTCAGTTGTTAAGTTATTTTGGCTCAAAGTCAACACAGGTCAGTTATTTTTCCACTTAGCTATAGGGCCAGACCTTCAATTTCAGTAAGTCACTATAGTTTAAGCAAAGTTAACTGGATCTTATCCTGACTTTGCTTGTGAAATTAACGAAACGTCTGCAGTGTCTCATGCAGGCCGTTCTCTGACATAGGCTTCAATAAAAGTACATCAAAACCTTCATTTCAAACCATATTAATATGTTGATTACCTTGAGTTTTCCACATCAGATACTTGTATGTATATTCTGAACCTTTTCAGAAAGGCGGTGGGTTGACCTTGGGGTGCACCCAGACGCCCACCCAGCCCCTCTCGTCCCACTCCCCCGCCTCAACAGGGCGGCGGGGAAAATGAGCTGAAAGAGCTCCTGGGTCAAGACAAAGACAGGGAGATGGCTCACCAATTACCGTCACGGGCAAAGCAGATTCGACTTGGGGAAAATTAATTTACTGCCAATTAAAATAGATTTGGACGGTAAGGAAGAGACAAAAACCCCACCTTCCCCCCTCCCCGCTCTTCCCCAGGCTCCGCGTCACTCCTTCACTCCCGACTCCTCTGGCTCCTCTCCCCGAGGGGCGCGGAGGGACGGGGACCAGGGGGTGACGCTCGGTACCTCAGGGCTCCTCTCTGCCGCTCCTCCCTCCTCACGCGTTCCCCCGCTCCGCCGGGAGTGCCCTCCGCGGGCTGCAGCTTCCCTCGGGATGTGCCCACCTGCTCCTGGGTGGGGACCCCCTGGGCTGCAGGGAGTCCCTGCTCCAGGCCTGGAGCCCTTCTCCTTCCTCCTCCTCCTCCTCCTCCTGCTCCGCCGCCCCTGGGGCTGGCGCTGCTCTCACACGTCTCCCCTCACCCCTCGCCCCCAGGCAGCGTTTTGCCCCTTTCCTAAAGGCGCTTCCACAGAGGCACCACCGGCGGCGCTGAGGGGCTCAGCTCTGCCCTGCTGCGGCGGAACCGCCCGGAACCACCCAGAACCGGCCAGAACCGGCTCTGCCCAGCACGGGGCAGCCCCGCCCCGCCCTGCCCCGCCTCAGAGGGGCCCTGCAGCCCCCGCTCCACCCCCTGCCCAGCGACAGCCTGTGCAGAAGCTTTAAAAAACCGAGGCGCCGTTTCCACAAGCCGAGCTGCCGTTCCTCTGCCAGATCCTGAGTTGTGCCGCTGGTGAAGCAGGATGACCCCCCTCATCCCGCTCCTCTCCATAGTCCTGCACCGGCCTCCTCGGTCACCGCGTTCCCCTGAGTGGGCACAAGCAGTGGGGAACGTGCGACGTCCTCCACACCGTGCCGCATGAATCCAGTTCTACTGTGCCGCACTGACTGGAGCAGCGCGGCCTAAATGATGAGCCTGGGTCTTGCTATACTCAAAGCAGACATTGGACAACTTCCACCCACCGCACGACCCCCACTTGCTACCAAAATGGGCTCTTTGCCTCCTTTACACCAGTTGCTGCGCCGAACCCCGGCGAGACCCCAGAGGAACTGGAAACTTCCCCCCGAGGGCGGATTCCTGATTTAGAGCTCCCTTCCACAAGCTGTCGTGGAGGCAGTTTGGGAGCCGTTTAATATGTACAACACCGATTTTGTATAGCGATAATTGTTTTTAATCAGAATGTTGTGCAGTACCAAGTCAAACACATTACAGAAGTCTAAATATATTATGTCAACACAGCTACTTTAAATTAAGCAGAGTTAGGCCCAGCTCAAGAGCTCCACAGAAAACCGCCATTCATTAGGAAGCAATGTTGATTTAGGAGTAACTACCTTGCCCCAGAAGAACCATTATCCTAATAATGTTTCTTGGGATGGATCTACTGGGAGGGAAAGAGAAGAGATTAAGCGACTGCGGCCCCTCGGTTCACTATGTGATGTGGGGTATGGCCTTTCGGATACGGTAGAGAATATAGCAGCATTTTGTGTGCATCATAGCTAGATTCAGTCTTGACGATGCTATCACCGTTATCTTTTCAATCGCGTGGATAACAGACACCATCCCAGTTGTCTGCAGTAATTAAACATTGAGGCACCTTTTCTAAGTGCAGCCGTGCGACTGGGGGAGAGGGACAGTCTTAAACGCTGTCCAGGGGTTAATTTTGTAGATATATTGCTTTTTTAAAAATGGTTCATAGAAACGTTTCGTACAGACAATAATGGACTCATTTGTCAAAGGTGCTGATCAATGGAGGCAGCGTCAGAGCAGCAGAGGCTGTACAAAGCGTAAAAGAAAGGGTCATCGAGCTGCTGTCTCTGCTACTCCCCTGCCGTGCAACGGAGTTCACTGCTTACGCATTCCTGAGCCACTTATTTGAAATCAATTTAAATTGGGTATTAAAAGTTGTAGATACTGTTCAAGATGCAGAAAACACACACAGAATAACGAAAAGGGGACATGGCATGAGGAGACAGGCTCCTGTCTCCAGCCATGCCCTCTTCTCAATGCCTTCTGTGGTTTCATCAGGTGGAAAGGGAGGAAAAGAAAATCATTTGCTTCATCTGGCAGGGGGGCATCAGGAACAAATTGTCCCTAAGCACTACTCTAAGTGAATTAAAGTAACTAACTAACCTTAATGATTGCTTTGGAAGAGGCAGAATCCTTCAGTATTTTACTGCTCCTTTAGTTCTGAATGGCGGAATGAGCAACACCTGCTTTTCCTTGGTTTCATCCTGTTCACTCTTCAGACCACAACTCTAACGACTTCGCCCACACCTCCATGCCCGCATGAGTCTAAAACATGCATAGTCTGTCACAATCTGTTCATGGTAAAGATACCATTTCAATTCCTAAGCATTTGAAGAGCTTTATATTTTCCCCTTTACAAAACCAATCCAAACCCTCCCTGAGCAAAATCTACAGTGTCTTTCTCAACAAAATAGAGCAAATATGGAAATTTTCAGACGATATAAATAATGGAAATGAACCAACAAAGGAAACATGAAAAAATGGCAGTTTAAAAGCTATTTCCAGATATTATCATGTTATGTCTTCATAAAAGAAAACTTTTCTTTGGTTGTGAAGCCTGAGCCTAATGATCTGGTTTTCTGAAAGACCTACTGGAATAGAAAATTATGTCGCTTATCTCCAGAACAGAATTTTCACCTGTCATTATCACTAATCTACCAGAGCCAGCATCTCAAGGGGTGAGAACCCTCCCCAGCCTTCCTCATCTTTCCTACAGAGAACCTCGTGATCCAAAAAACCTAATGCAGCAATAAAATTCCATAGTGTCCCTCACATAATGCTCTCTTTTACACATGCCCACGTTGTCATTGTCCCTAGCATGGCAGCATTGGGCAGTGAAGGACAAGAGTACACTTCAGCAAAACTTCCATGCACCGAGAAACAGTCAGTGACTGCTACATAAAGCTAACCACATTACAGAAATGAACTTCCTTTAAGCCCAAGAGCGTGTGTCCTGGCATAGTAATTTGCAACAAAACCATTCAGCAACATTGCAATTATGGTACGTTGTCATTGAACTAGCTGTATTTTTTCAGAAAAAAAACAGAGACTCCAAACAGTATGGAAGGAGCTGACTCGCAGTCACCTTTGCCGTATGCAGAGAGAATCTGCATGAATGGGAGACGAGGGTGTGAATCCAGCAGAGCTGTTCTCCCAAACCACTCCTGGGCAGCGGTAGGTTTGGTTTCAGCAAGCCAGCAGGTCCCGACCTGCTGTACCACAGCACACAGAGACCAAACCTTTCGCAGAGAAAACCTTTCACTCATCAGGCACGGAGCACCGTGAGCCCAGCATCCTTCTGCGGTCTCCTGCAGAGAGCCGGGAAATCCTGCACGCGAACCATGTTTTTCTCTGTGTCAGGCCCTTCTGGATCAGTAAGCAAAAGAGGAGGCTAGATTTGCCTGTTGTGTGACAACTGTTCAACATGCAAAGTGGAGGCTTGAGCTGGAACCATTAAAGGCGCCTCACCATCACGTTCTCCCCATCCTCTGTGATCTTTTATGGCCCCCTTCTCTCACAGGCTCATGGTTTTGGACACAACCCAAGGTGCACCATGTGTGTTGAGGCTCGTGCTATTTTGAACAGTGAAGTGGAACCACCCACCACCCTGGCTAAAATTCAGATTAATTAGAACCCCTCCAGTCTCTGCTTTCTGGTGATTAAAGGCTAGAGATAGCCTGTAGAGATGACACCTGTCAGCTTGAGTTATCGCAATACATTAACACCACATTTAGCGGGGAGTGGTTTGTTTTCTGTCTAAAGAAATCACTCTGTTTAATTCGAGCAGTTTTAAGTACCGCCAGCATACTTCTTCAGCGTAAGAAGTTATTACAAAGCTATAATCCATTTTGAAAACGGAAGACAGCAAGGCCAAATAAAACCGGCAGGTTTGGAAATTTAAATTCAGTGGCAGTTCAGGTTATACACTACACTTAGGTAAAAAACCCCTAATTCTATTTTAAAGGCTCATTTTCCACAAATGGCTGAGCTGTTTAAGTTAAAGTGAATAAATACCTAATGAGCCATTAAAGTCTATAAGACTGTATGGCCTCCAGGCACTGGTACCTGGATTTAGCCAATTATAGTTCCATAAGATAAGATGAAGACATCAGGTTGTTATTGGAATATATAAAGGTTGAAGACACTGTTAATAAGTCACTACAGGATGTGATAAAATGGTTTAAACTGTTTAAAAACTCTCAATGTGTTTTGCTAGACACATTTTTACTGCTAGGTTTTTTCCCCCGTAAAGTCTAATCCTTTCTTTGCACAGCCTTGAGAACTACACTCTGCAATATTGCATTAATACCAAAATGTGATTTGTTCCTACATTTCCATGTTTTTAGCACGTACTCTGGAGGTTATGAAATATTTATGGTGGCAATTCCTCAACCATGGCATAGAGAGAATAGGAAGGAAACGAAAGAAATTAAGGAAATACCAATTTTTTTCTAAAACCGAAGCAACCATCCAAGAGAAGAGTCATAAATTGTGAAAGCTATATTTGCCTTTAAGCAATACTAATCTCAGGGAAATTTTTCACACATAGCTCCTATATATCTATTCTTACATTTTTCCAAGCTGAAGAACTTAGCCTGTTCATAATTAGAATTTTCTCGTGCTGAATCTGTTTATTAATCTTTAATTATTTTCCCCCATAGAGCTAAGCATATAAGATTTGACTATACAACCCAAATGCGTAACGAGAAACAAGTGAAAAATCACCCTGAACACATAGGCGCCAGTCCTGCAAAGATTTGTGGATATGCATAATTTTCAGCCCACTGGTTTAGGTTTTCCAGGGGGAACTTTCATTTGTCCTCTCGCTGGTTCACCCCTAAGGCACGTAGCCTTCAAGTACCTCTGAAACAACTTATTCCTCTTCTTTTAAACCCTGGGGTAACATCAAGCCTGCCAAAACTCAGGCCAGGCTAGACCTTTGACTTTCAGACTGACCATACCATTTTGGCCCTTTCTATACTCCCTCTGAGCCTCCTCTGTGCCCATCTGTTTTCTCTTGGCTTTACCTGGAAGACTTTTGGGGCAGAGACTGTCTTTTTCACTGTGTGCCTGTACAGCACTTAGTGCAACAGCATCCTGATCTTTCTCCAGGGTTCCTTGCTGTTACCCAGCTTAACTAACTGATTTTAAGGCAGGGCATCAGGGGGGCCGTTAATGGGACAATTCACAGAGCACAAGGTTAAGCGTACGAATAAATATGTACAGAATAAGAGGCTGCCTGATGGAGGCTGAAACATTTCATTTGTTAAAGTCACAAAGCCTTTTAACATGAGAAAAATATCGCGTACAATTTTCTATATGACTTGCTCGCCTATGATTTAAGTATCAGTTGTTTAAAAAATTGTGATTCTGTCCTAAGAGCTACCATATAAAAGCCATAGACCAGAGTATATTTTTACAAGCATATTAGAAACCTCCCAGACTGACCAATGCTCCTGACAGGCACATTTACACATTTCCATTCCCCCTGCTTTCTCACATAAATATCCTGAAGGTTAAAAGCACACAGCATCGCTAGCATAGCTTTATTTCCAAGTGGCATAACTTGCATAAAGACTTACGTTCATGCCCTGCATTAGGGAGCATCTCGCCTTATCCCCCCTTGTGCCCCGAGCAGAGCTGCGGGCCAGCGCTCCTGAATTATCTACCTATGACTAATCCAGTTTCCCACGGTCACAGTTCTGTTCTGGTTTGGCCCAAAGTGACCAAAAGGGAATAATCTTTCCACTAACTTACAGGATCGGATCCTCAGCTTGAGTAAGCCATCGTAATTCAAGTGACATCAACAGAAATAAGGAGTATGATGTCACTTTAGGGGCCACCCTGTGGATCCTCAGGACAAACTAGCACAGTTCTTGCACCAAATCATGTAACTCTGCCTCAGCGCTGCAGCACGAAAGCTTATTATTTCCCATGCATGCGTTCCTTATCAGTGCTGCAAAAGGTGCCTAACTCCAAATTTACTCAAGCTTGTAAAATCTGAAATACCATAGTACAAAAGGAATTCCAGGTCCCCATGAGGATGTTTTACTGTTCAGAGCTGCATCTTGCCAATGAATATATGTATATTGATGCCACAGGCAGGAATTTAATGAAGCACTTCAGTAAGCACGCAGCTCTTCATGGCTGTGCAAATGAAGGGCTTGATAACACATCCTTGGAAAATACAGTACCAATATTCATCCCATAAGATGGCTTCATTGATTTGAATCTCCTGATTTTATACCTCCCCCTCTCATTAATATCTTGTGACAGAGTCCCTGACTTCACAGTGGTTTTCTTTATGACACTGCAGTCTTTTCCTTAATGGCAACTCACCAGCCCTGAATTTGTTACAGACCCAAAAAAAAAGAAGGAGGGGGAAAGAAGACATGGTTAAAGTTACACAACAAAGCAAATAAGGAATCTGACAGTGTGAAAAATACATTCTAAAGTACAGAAATCATATCTCAGACCATAAAGAGAGGCTGAAAGTCGGGGTATTTGACTACTTCCAAATTACTTTTGCATGAGCCCTGCCTTTTTGTGTGTTAAAGATTGCTCGTAGCTGCAAATTAAATATTTCAGGTATCATAGATAATGAAGACCCAACATCCTAATGGCACTTGGAGTCATGACTACGTAATGCAATCTCCTTTTTATTAAGGGAGATTATTTTCTTCTTTCTTGATTATATTTCCTGGTTATTTCTTTGTCTTTTATTTACTGTTACTATTGTATATTATAAGCATACTGGTAGCTACAGGCCAAGAACATAATTTAAAATCTGCTTTGAACAGCTGTGTGCTTGTTGGCCTAAGACATATTGTTTTATAAGTCCCAAAGTATATTAAATATGTATAGGCGACAGGAAAAAATTGGGTTTGGAAGTGAACACTGGTGGGAAGTGTAAATTTTTTAAAGATCATTACAAATATTTTTTTGTAATTTAAAGGATAGATTACCCATAGGTTGGACGCAAGGGTTAGTAAGTTTTTATTATTATTATTTTTTAAAGGGTCCTTTCTTTGCTTAGAACAAGTGGAATAACATACGTGGCATTTAGTGACAATACAGTAAAACACATGTTTAATTTTGCCCAAGAAAAGAAAGACAGTCACTTTTGTTTTGCAGCTATGAGAAGAAATTTAGAAATTAAAAGACTGAGTAATCTCATATAGTGTAAACTGCAATTGCACTACAATTTACCACCATCAAAAGAATGTAATGCGAGAACTATCCGGAAAGCCAAACTGAGCTGGCCAGGCAAAACTTTCCCGTCTGGAATGGAAGCCAAAAAAAAAGGCATAAATTATTATCTATACTAAAAACTACGCTGCAGATGAAGACCTCAAATTTTCCTGCTTAAACCATTTCCCTGCTTTGTTGGTGATCTGCTTGGATGAGGCCCTGGAATATTGTCAGGTTTGGAACAATCCGCTAGGGCCCTAACAAGCCATCCAGATCTAGAATACGAGAGTAAAACTCCTTTGTATTTTTTTAGTCTCCAGCTTTAGTAGCTGAATCCATACTTCATGATGCTGCTTCACTTTTAGCTTAACAACAATGTTTTGAAGTTATGGAGCAGCTTTCATTCCAGGATCTCAGTGTACCATCAAACAGCATTTATGTGAGTAAGAACAGAATCCTACCCATTTTGCAGAGGAGCCAAAAGAGATTAAATTATTTTTGAAAAGTCACTCAGCAAATATTAGCCAGAAAGAACTGAGGAAACAAACATCCCCATGCCAATCTGCACCTGTAAGCCAAAGAACTCAGCAGTCATCATTCCCATGCTTATGTTCCTAAAACTACATTTCACTGCTTAATATGTCCATGAAATGGGAGCTCGTATTTGCTGGATGAAATGCCTAAGCAGTGATTCTGTATTTATAGTGATTCTGTAAAACAGAACTTTTAAGAATGCCATGGGAAGAAAGGCCTTCAATTATTTTCAGCATAATCAAGAATGCCTGTCCTCAAATCCATTACCTCTGTTGAGCAAGCAGCTCAATTTTCAAAAACCCAAAGGAGCAGAAAAGAAAATGACAACAGATATATTCTCTTCAGCTCTAAAGAGATACTGAAAAGACTTTTTAAACCAACATTTTAATGTGTTATTTACTTTTTTTTTTTTTTTTTTCTGGAGAGAGCTCTCAGAGAGCTCTCAAAGGATAATTTGTATTCCTGCAAACCCTGTTTTCTTTCACATACATAAAAAAATCTTCTCTGTGTTTTGATGTTTGGCAGACTGGGCAGTGGGAAAGCCTAGATCTCAGCAGCTCTGGGGTGGAATGGTTTGGGTGCCCAGCAGGAGATGAAGGCCAGGGAGGCGTTTGCTGTGCTGTTGACATGGAGCACAAGGATGAGTCCTCACCTGAGTGGCACCTTAGCCTTGAGAGAGGGTGAGGTGTGTTCTGCGACTGCATTACTCGGCTGGAGCCACTGCCAGAGCACTTAGAAGGATGGGGTAGTCCACGTTGTCACTCTGTCCCTCCAACCTTCCGTCCAGGTGGGCACAGACTATCTGCACAGACCAGGTCCCAGGAAGTCTGACCCAGGTGGTGCAGACTTAAGATTCTCCAGTCGCCATTTTCCCACTCTTAATTAGCGAGGCTCCTTACTTGTCAAAATATTTGAACCCCCAGACCAAAACCTGAACACTGGGTTATTATTCGTACCATATACACTACAAATGTTTCTTCTAACTATGAACTAATGAAGAAAACGGGGTCACAGAGATGTAACTGAAGAATTTTTTTGTCCTTGGATTTGCTAAATTTGCTCAGATGTGACAAAAGAATCTGCCCATCCAGCCATTTTTTCCAAATCTGTTTTAAGCAGAACCATCTCACAATGACAGAAAATAATATCATCATTTAACTTAGCATCCATCAAATGCAATCCACTTAGAGCTGGGCAATGTTTCACAAGCTTTAAATAGACTGAACATTCCTTCTTTTTGAATTCTATATTGCAACCATTTTACAAAAAGGTAAATTGAGACACACAGGGATTAAGACTATCAAGAAGCTGATCTCTGTGGCTCAGCTGGCCTGCTTTTTGGGGACGCCAGGAAAACACCTCTCTTGCTATGCCAGTTTAAGTTGTAGCCTCTAACTGATTTTGTTTTACAATCTATTTATTAAGCTGGATGTCTACAACTGGTTATCGGTGATTGCTCAAAAAAAAAAAAATAGAAATAAGGAACTGCTGAAGTTAATCCAGGAAGGACGCGGGAGACTTGAGACCTGAGTCTTAGTTGTCACATCTAACTACAAAACTGATCTGGCTCCTAAAATAATATTACAAAAAGGTTTGGAAGGCGCACTGAACTTAAAATAAAATAGATAAGCCAAGGAGAAAAATTAATACACTTAAATTAAATATGGCAACAACAACTAGAACAACAGGCAATTTGTTACATGCTATGGATTCTGAAGGAAAGCATTACACCCATTATTTCTTACTATTGCTCCAGGAAAGAAATTCACAGTGAAGGCAAAAAATGAAGTTAGCAATGATTTTTCACTCATGAACCTTTCTCAAGGGATAAGTTATAAAGAAAAAAAAAATGTTGCCTGGAAGAAGAAAGAAAGAAAGGATTATCCATGTTTATGTATTTAGCAAGACACTTGCACCCACGCTTACACTGCTATAGGAAATCCATTAAACAGCATGTTTACACTTTTTACAATTTTGTCCTAATATATGAAAGAACTGTTTATAATGTAAGTATTTACATAAATATTTTAACGTAAGTATTATGGCTAAAACTGCAGCAGGCAAGAAAGCCTCCAGTATGAGGTAAACTCTTTCCAGAGCTAGGCTAAACTTTTGTCATGTGGGAGCCAGGTATTCGTATCCGGGTTAATTACTGGCGTGATTGCACACACTCTGTGTGTGACTATCTCCTCCCAGGAGTTTATTATTCCTATGCACATTTTAAGTAAAATATCCATATTACCTTACTCCATGTTGCTTATACCTTATCTGAGGAAAGCTGAACACCGAGGCTCTCTAAATATCTGCTGATTCACAGAGGACCAATAACAATAACACAGATTATCTGCATAAAAATGTGCATGGAATAGGCTGAGGTCTCCAGGAAAAGCAAGAAGATGGGAAGACGGAGAGCAATGAAGAGGTGTGCCGTAATAAGAATACGAGAAGTTTTCAAATGCAGAGTGGAAGGGGAGGAAGTGCAATTAGACAAGGATACAAAGTGTTGATTTTAAAAGTCGTGCAGAAATATCATAGAGTGAGAAGTCGAGAATGATGACAGCATTTGGGGTGACAGCAGTCATTAGATCAAAGCATTACATGAAGCAAAGCATCCAACATCATACAAAACAGCAGGTACTGAAATGCAAATAATTAAATAGAGGAAAGACTAGTGGAAATACAGAAAAGAGAGAAGAACATGCGGAGTGAGCACACTATGCGGAGAGCAGAATGGCTAAAAACCCAACAGAAGCCAGTGCAAAATGAGGTTGCCGTTTAATAAGTTTGCACCAGCTGTTCAGTGGAGGATGGAGGGATTATGTTTGTTATTTTATAAGCTCAATTGCCAAATCAAACCTCAGAATCTTTGGGTATGTTTGTCTACTGCAAACAAGGATAATAGTAAATCTTTTGCATTGAAATAAAGCAAAAATTTACTTTTTGCCTTTGAAGGTGGTTTAGAAAGGCATGGATCACAAGCCTTTATACCAGTCTAGAACCCTCCCAGTCTGCCAGCAGCCTGAGGCTATACTAGGGTAACCAGTGTCAGCATATGGCCAGGTTTTGCAAAGGACATGACACACAGACTCGAGCTCTTGGCCAGTGGTGCTGGCCGAGAAGGAGACCTAGCAGAGCCCTAGGTAAGGCACTCATCCGTACACGTTGACTCAGGCCTCATTGCTTGTCCCATCCGGTCACCTTCCCTCTGCAGAGGTAAGAGAATGGCAAACATGGATTGCCCGTGTTAGAACTGGTAGGATGTGAGCTTACTCAGATCTCAAACCATTTAAACACACGGGTCCAGCCTTGTACCCAAGTTAGCTCATCAACAAAGTTGATGAGCCTCAGCCAATCATTTCGTTAATCTTCCTGTACAGTTTCCAAAATGGAGCTAGCTCACATCTGCCCAGCTTGGAGCATAGACAATCGAGGCTGGGTTTGTCTGATATAATTTGATACAATATTGACACAACCTGTAGTCCTAATTCATCAGGGTACATCAGTAATTAACTCAAAGAAGTGGGACCACTCGTAGGCTTAAGACTCGGCACACATTTATGTAGCTTGTTGCACTGGAGCTGATAAAATGAAGACTCTGAAAGGTCCCTTCCCAGTGTGTTTAGTCACACCTAGACCTTTTGTTTGGGAAATAGCTCCTGTTGAATTATCAAACATATAAATAAACAGAGATGGAGAGAACTGACATACCTCCAAAGTGAAAACAAAGAATGGAAAGGAAGAAAATGGTGAAGTATAGAAAAGGTGAGGTATGAAACATAGACATTACCTATATTAAAGGATATACATGTTATTCTATGACAGAATAACAACATTATGCCTTCTGGCTCATGTTAATACTTTGGTTAAATCCCTTAAGTAGCTTAGAAAGAATTACAGATGCTACTGGACACAAAAAGCCCCTATGAAAAGGTAGTGTGCATGTTTTAGTATATATAGCTACCAACAGAGTACTGTCATGGTACAGACATAAGTGGAGAAGCAGACTTAACTTGGATTCATGAGGGGGAACTTAGAAAGAAAAATGAAGGTTTGGAATTTTAAGCTTTACTTGTTCCCTTCTGATGATTTCCATGCTCAGCTGCTCCCCGCCCCTTTGGAAAAATTTCATGATAAATTCCTTCTCTTGTAAAACAGTAACCCCAAGCCACTCAGGGAAGGATTGCAAAAATGAACTTCATGCTGCTTTTACTTATCTTCCTGTGTCTTAATATGTTTTTTACACTTATTGAGTTATATCCTAGCCAGGGTAAGCTGGAAAAGTCCCACTGAATCAAAAAGGTAGTGCTGGTTCCTCTAAACATTCCTCTGATTTTCAGTCTATAGCTGGTGTTTTTTATGAACTAAACATACTACGTTTTCACACACTTCTCTATTGATAAGAAAGGCTTCAAAATATAACCCAGATCACTCCTATAATAATCTGCAATAAACATACAAAACCTGAACACGTACTTATGTCCTTTTCAGAATCTTAGAGATGCGGATGGTTTTACCATAAAGCATTAAATGTGGGGGGTTTTAGCATTCAAAAGATAAGTTTTGTTGGTGCCTCCAGACATTTCTCATTTTCCACTTTAAGCAGTATTTACCAGACCTCCTCATGCTTCTCTAATTAGATTGTTTGCCCATTCGAAATGCACAGCAACATTCTACTTGGAGAACAATACAGCCAGACAAAACAACACCTTGTTTAAAAATACATAAGTAGATTTCATGTTCGAGCACAGAAAAAACAACATTTCAAATTCCTCAAGAAAAACTTCAAGGACATCAGAAGATCCAGGGCAGACTGATGCTGACCCAGCAGAAGTGAGACCTGTGATAAGTTTCACTTTAATCCAGTTTTCTCCTACAGTCACCTTTTGCTTACTCTCCTTTGTCGAGAACTTTGTTCTTGTTTTGAAATGTTCCTAAGACCTCTTTGCTATATCCTGAAGCTTCTGTACTCTCCAAGAAGCAGAAAAACACCTGGAGCCCATGGCACCAAACACAACTGAAAACACACAAACCGCAGTCCCGTTATTCAGGGAGGTACACACATGCCATAAAACTGCTTAAATATAGTCAATAATTTTCCAGAAGATGACACTGCACTACTATTACACAGAAAAGATTTACTGTCTGAAGTATTGTATAAAACAATTACTAAAGCGAGGTGTAAGAGCAGCGAGGCAGTATTTTAGAGTGCACAGCAGAAAACTGCACGTATGAGAGAAATTTTAAAGGCTCCCATAGAGACTGCAAACTCTGCAACAATCTCTAGCCAGCTTTGGGGGATTTCAACTAGGACAGCCTCTTTGAGATTTGGGGTAGAACCACGGAGAACTGCAATGGGAAGGTGAATATTGGTGTGAGTGGAGAACAATTGGGAATATCTGGATGTGGAGGCGCCACAAGGAGCACGTGGCAGATCTCAGGAGAGCCTGTGTTTGTGGCATTCAGACTAGCAGCTCATCAGGGCTCCAAAAGGGTTAAAAAAAAAGTGTGTTCAAAACCTACACATGGTCAACAGTCTAAGAAGACCCCGGGAGACGTGGGGAGGACTTCACAGCTGGTACCTCCATATACATTTCAAATAATAATAATCTTTAAAAAAAATTTTAAAAACTAAATAAAATGTTGTTGATGATGTTATGATTATTTTATTTTTAATTATTCTTTTTCCTGCTGTATTCTGGCATGGGTATTTGCTGATAAAATGTTGCAACAGTATTTCCTACAGAAATTACGAAAGAAGATCTGGATCAGGACTTTAATCCTATTACTGATTATGACTATTTTTCTGATTTACTGCGATTCTGCAGATTTTCCCCTCAAAATGTCTTGATGCCTCTTATTGCTGCAACATGTGTGACCACTCTAGGATAGTCTGTCACTCACAGAACAAGCTTATGAAATTTGCTTGCTGTGTACAGACATACCCTAGTGAGAGAAAGTAAATATCATTTTTCCTTTCTTTTTGCTCCTTAAAAAGGGCAATTCCCTGGAAGTTTGCAGTAATACGCCATAGTTTCATGTGAAGAGCTCAGCTGAGACTGTAATATAAGTGTCAGTCACTTGATTGACAGCATGTGAGGAAGCGTGATTTTTTTCTTCCTCATCCCAATGAAATTCTGATGACAAATTTGTGCCTATGATGCTATACACTTGCAGTTAGTCCTCAAAACCAAAACATTTTGAGGACAAATGTTGTCTCCTCCTCCAAAGAAAACTACCAGAATCAAAACTGGAGGTATATCCCTGTAAACCCTAATAACTTTACAGGCTGTTTTTTCAGTGTGATGATTAGCATGGAGCTGCCATTAAGCGCATTACTCAGCAGTTAACAAAAGTAGAAAACTCTTTTTCATGGCTTGTCTGAGAAAGAATATATTTCTTCAAAAATAAACTGTTTTAATCTTTAAGAGTATCTGTTAGAATTCTGGATTTTTTGAGAACTGGGATTCCTCAAAGATATTTCAGAAGTCAATGTCTGCCCAAAAAGCAGGGCTCTGGCACTGAAGCATAGTTGTGGAAAAAGGCCCTTTGGTACTGGTTTCCGAGGACTTTTGGATCACACGTACTCAACGTACCAGCTGCCCAGCCTGCGAGATGATGCTGGGATGTAGAAATCAGGCCTGACTGGTTTTGCTTCTGTTCAGATGCTCCTAAGAGTGAACAGACCTGCCCGCGTGTCAGTACCTAAGCTGTGTATCGGTTATTCTTCACTGTGTGAGAAGTGGGATGGATATAAACTCCAGAAATCCGGGCGGTAAATCAGCTGGAGGGGAGCAGCAAGGACTCGGCACCAAAGAGCAATACAACTACACCAGGAGGAATCTGTCAGCCAGGGCAAACCTGAATTTGACTCCACATACATCATGCTCAGCTTAATTTCAGAAGGGTCCTTGTAGACACAGACCATCTCCTCTGCTCTACGTGAAGTCAGGCTTTGATCCACGGGGCCAGGATTTTCAAAGTGTAATAATAAGGGCTTGTTCACACCATCTTTTCCTGTTCCAGCTGTGCTGGCTAAAGAGTTTAGTACTCTGGAGGTTGGTACGCCTTCTGACATGCCATCTGGGGAACGTTTTCCTCGCAATGAACCGGTTTGGCTCAAATAGTTTAAATGCCATGGAGGTCTTCAGAGCCCTGAAATATGTTTGTGAATAATCCTGGCAGCCATTGAGCTGGAAGGTCTTCAGGGGAAGTAATTGCCTGAAGCAATGAGGAGTAATGTGGGTGGATTGCACCTCAAGGGAAGACAGCGGGCGAGGGAAGTTTTTAGGGAATGTGGCATCCAGCTCCCATGAAACTTCACTAAGTTTTAAGGTAACATTTTTAGGCCTAGTTGAAAATGTAATTCTTATGTGACATTCTAGCGTTTCCATTTTCAGTTTTACCACTCATCTATATGATCCTGAGTGTGTGCGAGAAGCAACATACAAATAGGAATAATAGGAATTAATCACTGTTAAAGTAAGTGCATAAAATGCAGGCCCTGTTGAAATTAATATCGAAGCACTTTCACCGAGGGCAGGATTTCACTTACTGGATGTACTCTGGCATGAAGCCAGCAGCAGTAGATCAGTGTCAGGGTAGCTACAAATGACTGCTCTGGCAGTGATGGAGCACAGGCACTTTCTATTTTTTAGTTTGCTTATTCCCATTAACTCATGCAAATGATACATCTTCCTGTGTCTTTTTTGCTTTAGCAACCTCAGTTAATTCCCTGTTAACATAGATTTTTTTCAGTCCCCCTCAGCAGACATTTATTTCGTCTTTTTTTTTCTTTTGAGGCAGAGGGAAGAGAGAGCAACTAGTAGTGATGGAAAGAGAAAAAGAATGGCAGAGTAACAAAGCACGGGGATGAATACTGGAGCTACCTTATTCTTATACTGGAACCTGGTCAGAAGTAATGGACTAAAATGTACAGTGCAGAAACATTCAAATAGCAGAGGTGTTTGCAAACTCTTGAATACACTTGTCAGGTGATTCTCTACGGTGTTGCCTTTGTAGATGTATCCGTAGAGCTGTTTCAGAACAATGGCCTTTGCATATGCCATGACTGTGTTTTGAACATATTTTTCAGACATATGCCGTTCGGTGGTGGTTGTTAAATGCTCCATCCATAAACCGTTATGCTCTTCTATATTGAGCTTTCACTGCAACAGGCAGCTGTTTGACAGAGAATAAACTCCTGGGGACAGCAGCAAATCAAATTAAATATATCTCCACAGAGCTATCATAGGGGGTTGCATGGCTTGATAGGCTGCATCAAGAGCAATAAGCACACAAACGAAGAGCAAACCTGAGATAAATCAAGACAGACCAAATGAGCAAGCAGACAGACAAATCACTATTGGCTCCATGAAAGTCATTAGGAGTTTTGATGTTGATTTCAATAGAACCAGTATTTCAGCTGTCTGTCTGTGGGCAGGAAGTTTTTAATCCTAGAAAAGTCAGAGATTATCTAATTATTGTTCTTTTCTCACCCACTTTTATAAGCTTGGTTATGGGAAATGATACTGAGATACCAGCAAATATAAGCTCACTGAGAAAAAAAAAAAAAGTAACATGCTAAGACTTGGTTCACTCTTTTCTAATATTTATTTTCCTCACATAAACCTGTAACCACCCTAGAGTTTAGTAGGGGTTAAAGAAAGAAAATGGCTTGATTACTTCAAGGAACAAACCCAAATATGTATTCATCTCAAACATTAAGGTATGCCATTAAGAACTTTTCTACAAACAAGACAATATAAGTGTTTTCTTTCCTCCTACTTTTTTCTATTATGATGCATCAAAGCCTGTCAAATAAATACTGGTAGTATATACACGCTCTACATTAGGGAAAGAGGGGAAACAGCAAGAGAAGTGCCAACATAGTAAATAAATTCCTCTTAATAAATCCCATTACATTAACAATGGCCTGAGCATAGAAGTGTGCACTTCTGGGAAACGTGAAGTGCTCACATTGTATCTTACTTCAATATATTTTATATTAAAAACCTGCTCTTTCAGTACTCCCTTTCTCAGCCACTTGTTTCAGCCTGAATATACTCAAATCCTCAGAATCATTTCCTTCTGGAAAAGAAATGATAAATCTGTGTAGAAGTGAGAACAACCTTGTTCTGTTTTAAAAGCATTCACTCCTACATCATTCATTCTGTTAATGTTCTATCTCACCCAACATTTCACAGCCTCCTGATCAAACTGTGTAACTGGGGTCTACAACAATAGCCTTTTTTTGGCTTTACCATTTTTCTGAGTGATCTTATCTAATCGGATGCATAATGAAAAAAAAAAGAAATATACCCGTGCTGCTCTGACTCACAGAAAAATTTCTTACAACCAAATATAACCTTTGTTTTTCCACCATGGATCTGTCAAGTATCCCTCTACAGGCTGACTGGGAAAAGGTGGGATGGAAACAGTGGGCAGATGTCCCTAATTAGGCTAGCCAGGATTATTTTTAAAATACGGTCCAGTCATTCGCCTGTGTCCATGCTGAATTGGAACATTCAGCTTGAAAGTTCCTGTGCCAACCCTTACACCATTATAAGTGTTTGTTGGTAACAATTTTCAGCAAGGAGAAAAGCCCTAGATGTTTCTTTCAGAACAAAGTTATGAGGAACCGGTATCATTTTGCTCAAGTGTATATTACTGCTATTTCACAGAGATGCTTTAGCACCTTCCCCACCCCCAACCCCCTGGTGCTCTGGTGATGAAACTGAGATCACCTTGTTCCCGTGAAAGACAGACAAATCTGTTCTGATTTTAAGCTTCTGAAAACCTTTCCTTGCACAGGCTCAGGGGGAAAATAATCAGACAGCTGAATTCTCTGAAGCATTTAGCTGTACCCAGCACACTCCATTGCTTGGGACTGCAGCGTCTGAGCAAGAGTTTCCCCTACGGCTGTATCCCTGGCACCCAGAGCGGGGTGCAGCACTGGGCACCTCAGCTGGATGCAAGCAAACTGTCTCCTGCTGCATCAGTTCTGCTGCTGCTGCTGGTCGCGGAAAGAAAAAAGGGGGACAGCCTAAGCAAAGCAGAGCAGGAAGGAGAGCAATGCTCCAGAGAGGTGAGCGGGCAGCTGAGAAGCAGAGACGTGATGCCTGTCCGCAGAGCTGAACTTTGCTGGGGCCTCTTCCCGTATCTTCTCCAAGATTCTGAAGAATCCAGGCTTTCACAGGCACAGTAGGGTTTTTTCCGTCATTGTTTCTGAGGCTCAAGCAAGAGGCAGCCAAGTCCCAAGTCATAAAGTTGTCAAGCGGTGTAGACTACAGTCAACAAACTGAAACTCCACTTTGCACAAATAACGTGCTGCAAAAGTGCTAGCTGGAACCAAGTTGGTCACAACAACCCCAGGCAGCGCTACAGGCTTGGGGAGGAGTGGCTGGAAAGCTGCCTGGCAGAAAAGGATCTGGGGGTCCTGGTGGACAGCCAGCTGAACGTGAGCCAGCAGTGTGCCCAGGTGCCCAAGAAGGCCAATGGCATCTTGGCCTGTATCAAGAATGGTGTGACCAGCAGGAGCAGGGCAGTGATGGTGCCCCTGTACTCAGCACTGGTGAGGCCGCAGCTCGAGTGCTGGGTTCAGTTTTGGGCACCGCAGTATCAGAGGGACATTGAGGGGCTGGAGCACGTCCAGACAAGGGCAACGAAGCTGGTGAGGGGTCTGGAGAACAAGTCTTATGAGGAGCGGCTGAGAGAGTTGGGATTGTTCAGCCTGGAGAAGAGAAGGTTGAGGGGAGACCTTATCACTCCCTACAACTACCTGAAAGGAGGTTATAGCCAGGTGGGGGTCAATCTCTTCTCCCAAGTAACAAGCGACAGGACAAGAGGAAATGGCCTCAAGTTGTGCCAGAGGAGGTTTAGGTTGGATATTAGGAAAAACTTCTTTACTGAAAGGGTTATCAGGCATTGGAACAGGCTGCCCAGGGAGGGGGTGGAATCGCCATCCCTGGAGGTATTTAAAAGACGCGTGGACATGGTGCTGAGGGACATGGGTTAGTGGTGTTTTTGGTAGTGTAGGTTATGGTAGGACTCGATGATCTTGAAGGTCTCTTCCAACCCAAGTGATTCTGTGATTCTATGATTCTATAAGTTGCCATCACCTCAAGCTGGGCTCTCAGAGTCAGCGGGATCCTTCTGCCAGGCCCAGCTCTGCAGCTGTTACCCGCCTCTGCTGCAGCAGGGCTCAGAACCCCAGCGAGTACCCCAGTGACACCCATCTCGTGACAAGTCTGCAACTGTCACGATAAAGGAAGCCTTGAGTAGCGTGCCATAAATAAAGCATAGAGCTTCACATTTTGAGTACGAGATCAAAGATCTATGTTGTAATATGTATTTCAAACACAGAACTATCTGAAATTTGGGTAGAACTCAAAAGATAATTATTCAAAAATCCAATTAAAACTTTATCCTTTCCCTAAAGCCATCCTCTAACATAGCATGTTATGAGAGCTTTACTTGCAGTAAGTATATGAACTTTCAAGGCCATCTCGTCAGGAGAATATTCTTTGAAAAAAACTACAACAACATTTATTTAAAAAATTTAAGCAAACATATCTTAAATATTTAAATTGCATTTTAAATACCGTTCTGGAACATAAAGTCTATCTAAGTATATTCTTAGACACAGACTGTAGTAACTTAATGATTTTTTTCACCATTTAAAGTTCTTGCATCATTTCCTTTTTTTGTAATTAAGCAGAAACAACCTAGGTCATTTTAATTCTCGGTCTTTCCGTTTCTCCACCACTCCCCCCAACACTTCCAAATTCAGAGTCTGGTTAAAATCCAGTAAATGATTCTGGTCTAATCCCCAGTAACTGGGTTCATGAGTTGTCTAGTTTAAAAATCACATCTGGGGGAGAACATCACGTATCTGTTTCAGCAAATTAGTTAACCTTCAGTTACCTTAATTTTCCTTTGTACTTCCCATTCTTTCAAAAAAAAAAAAAAAGGTCTATCAGTTTGAACAACTGTAGTAAAAACTGATTGCCATTTCTTAAAAATGGAAACAGAATATCTCTTATTTCCTCACAATCCTACGGACCCAATACCTGCCTAGTTTATCTCTTTCAGCTACTAGTTGTAGGTGCTGCCTTTCAGAGGTTGTAACTGTTAATTCTACCCACAGCTTAGAGATGATAGAGAGATGGATATTGATAAATATTACACAAAAATGCAATACAACCTCCTTCTGTTTTTCAATAGCTGAGCTATTGCAGTGGGCTAATGCATCCTGCAGGGAGTTACTCCATCTCCAGAAATAGCCACATGAAAATGAAGGCAATTCCTTTAAAAAAAATTAAAATCTGTATTTGCACACATCCATTATAGCCTTGGCAGCATACAGGTCTTGAGTTTGCATTTGTCACTGTGACAGAACAATCAATACAACTCAAATCTCACACTTTTTAAGAAAACAAATCTCCCATTGACTTCAACAACAGTAGCACTTAAATTTAAGATCAGTAGATTCCAGCATTTAGCAAACCAAATTAAAAGGGAAATTCTGAGCCTCACCTTAAGCAGTCTGCTTAGACAGGAAGCATTTGGAGTTGATACCAGATTTTAATGTTTGATAACAACTGAAAAGTTGGCTAAAATGCCAGAAGCTGCTCTTCCAGCCCTGCACCACAGAGGGAATTAAGAGAACCTTAGGAAACTAGCCCAAGCTCTTTCCAGGAGCAGTAGCTAATGAGTAGGCTGATACTGAATCCAAAGAAGCCAACGAACCATGACAACTTTAGCAGGGTTTGACATGTGCTGCATGAACTACTCTCTACTGCAAGGCTTAGCAGGTGGGTAACGGCTTCCAGGCATTGCCATAACAAACCACTGTTGAAAACGGTGACTGGAAGACAGAATTCCACGTTAAGCTGTCCTCAGGCTTTCAGCTACAATCTGAGTATAAGGATTAATAACTTATCCAGCATGTCAGATTACACATTGCTCTATCTCAGCATTCTCTGAGTACTTATCAGTCCTGGTGCAGATTTATTTTAAGAGGAAAGAGTATGCTTTCATTTATTAGATATAATGTGGCAACAAGTGATTTTTTTTCCCAAACGGTTTTGGGTATCCTCCATAAAAAACAAAACTTAAGTCTGACTACAAAGTGCCTTGAATCTAACTCACTTACACTGTGCTTAGTTCCCCAACTCTAAGCATCTAACGTGGATGTGACACATCTAGCCAATTCAGCTTGCCTTAGTACGCTGTGTACTGTGTAGTTGATGGAAGATTTATGGCAGTTGCATGTGGAAAAATATCAATCAACAGACAGTTGCTCGAGTAAGTGCAGGAACACATCTAAACAGGCTTATGGCGCAGGACTTCCCTCAAGGTCCATTTACGAGTCCTCTTTGGAAGACAGGAACTAAATGCTGACATCTATCTATACAACATCCTAGTGGATTGCATGCTTGCTTGAGAAACGTTTGGGGCCTTCACCTCTCAGTGATATTAACATAGTCTTTTTTTTTCCCATACATTTGAAAATCAGCATCTTCAAGATTATCTGCTGTTCTTATAAAACTTGTTGAAAAATTCTAATGCTTTTGGAAGTAGTAGAAAAGACAATAAATGTGATTGCTTTTTCCTCATTTTCTAAAGAAAACAATCCTAAGTATATGTAAACTGCTCCTGTCATGCTGACCATAACCCTGATCTTTCCCTTCCTAGGGGAGCTTCCCTGTAAAGAGGCTGACGAGTCAGACTATTGCCATCTTACTCTATCTGGTTTAATAAACCTTTGTATTCGTTTCCACAAGGATGCCACAGGAGGCGTGTTTTGTAAGTTATGACAGTCAATAACTAAAACTGCAGTGATATACATGGAAAGTTTGTCTCATTCAAGAAGCACTTACTCCTTTCTTTTAACAGGACTTTGTGATGGCTCAGCGTCTGCAAATAAATTGAATATCCTCCATTCAAGCAAGATTTTGGCCTCTCATTACCTATCCAGGGCACGTGTTAGAACACAGGTCCTACTCAACTCCATACAACTTGTACAGAGAGGCCCTACACCTGTGACAAGAAAAATGGTGTAAGTTGATCATAAAACAAGCAGAAGTGACAAAGTAACATCATTTCTATTGATTTGCTTTCAAAAGCAGGATGCAACTGTGAAACTGTGCTGCTTTAATACGCTGCACCTAACAGCAGAGCAGCTACCATTGCTTACTGAGGAAGTGAGCCTCTGAAACCAGCCAGCACTTCTGCTTTCGAGACACATGGTAACAGGTGTCCTGAAAAAGTCAGGGATGCAGGTGGAAGGGCCGGGGTTGCTGGCAAAGCCTACTGGCAAAACCTGTGCTTTTAACTGGGCAATGACCTCACTTTGTTGTGGAGGAGTTTCTAGCAGGAGTTGCTGTCAGGTGTGTTTCCATGAAGAACGAAGGGCACTGCAACTTACAAATACTGTGTTTGCTACCAACTGCAGCCAGGAGAGCTGAGAACATTAAATGACAGCAGAAAACAAGGCAGCCCCTGACCTGAACATGGTATGCCTCCTCCCAGTGCCTTAAGGGCTGAAGTAAACAGTCACATCCTACAGGCTACAGTCCTTTATAATGGTCCAGACACTTCACGTGTTGTACTGCTGTTCACCACCTCGCTGCTACGCCATGACCTAGAGCATCACGCTCAGGTCAGCAGTTCTGGTTAAAAACCTGCACTTGAACCCACTACCCGCTACCCAGAAACTCGCGTGTCACCCTCTTCCCATGCTAGCACAAAACTAGAACCCTGAAGGCTGCTGAAAAGTAGATGCAAGCCAGTACTAGAAAGCTGTCACTTTACCAAACAATTCTCAGTCTTTGCCTCATTTTAGAACCTAACAATGGAAGAAGTGATAGATTTTGAGCTATTACCCTTTTATTAATGCCAGGCTTCCACCAACAAGACAGACCTTTGGGTATTATTCTACAGCTGTCAACACCATTGCTTCCAACAGCTTAAGCCTAGGCAACCGTAGGGATACTTTCACTAAGGGAAGGGTTGCGGAAGAGCTGGCTCTCAAGACGTGTGTTTAAGAAGCCCCTGATACTCAGGATGGCGAGGGGCAGGGGTGCAAGGCGGATCTGATGTGCACGAGCTGCGCCAGCCCCTGTTGGGATGTACCCCGGCAGCCGTCACGCAGACCAGTCCAGAGCTCCCAGTGCAGCGCGGCCAGCTTTGCAACGCGGCCCACACAGGGCAGCAAGACTTCCCCGTCGCTGACAATGAAAGAGTATTCGCTATGAAATGAAACCACCCGAGAAGCCGTTCAGGAAAACGGAGAGGTATTTATTGGCTTTTTATCCAAAGAACAACCCACAGAAGGGAAAATGTACTCATTATTTCAGCCTTGGCGCTTCACAGTGAAACACAGTCCAGTATTACATACCCTGAATTAATGGGAAAATACATTGTTTGACGCACATTACTATAGAAATAGGAAGCAATGACTTCAAGAACTTTTAGTATTTCAGCTTCCTCAAAGGACAGGCAGTTACCTCTTCTTTAACATTATGCGCATGCTCTTCAGATATGGCGTAACAATTTTTACACACAAAGAAACTGGATCTCCCTCTTCTTTCCAAGATCCCTCTTCAGTGACATAGCTATTGTCCTAGTTAGTAAGATGATGATTTTTTTTTTTCTCTTCAGCATCATTCATACTAAAATCACTCTTTAGTAGCAAGATGGAAAGTCCAGGCTCTGCTAGACTGCTAGACAGTTAAGAGCCAATGACCAATGAAAGAAAACTAATAGCACTTAACAGCTGATGGCTTTTATAAGCAGACCGTCCCACCTTAATCTTCAAATTATCCTTTTGCACTTAGATTTGTACCGTGATTCTGATACAGAACTCACAGTATGAGGTTTTGGCCTCATATTGCTAACTTATCAATGTACCAGATGAAGTGACCTCAGAAAGCAAAACACAACCAATAACCAAAACCATAACAACTGCTGAAAAGGAAATAACTCTGCAGGTGCTCGGGTTCTGATGGAGAACAGATGTCACGTAACAAATGTACCCATCCATAATAGCTCCAGTAAGATGCTGCTACATCTTTGCCTGTAATCTGCTTCTCAGCCCCACATCTCCAACACCTCCTGTGAATATGAGTAAATTAAATTGACTGCTAACGCAGGAGTGACTGGTAATTCATCGTCTACAGGAATGTGGCATATGCATGAGGTGAGGTAGAAGGGGTAGACCTGCTCAGGACAGGCCAACTAACCTGCATTGGCCAGCAGCTGAGCAATCACTTCTGGCACCACAGGGTACATCCAGGTTTGAATTTGAGAGAAACTTCTCTGGCAGGTTTGATGTGCCCGAATGCCAGTATTGATCTTCCAGATTTTAAGATTGGTAGGAAGAAGCAGGGGGGGGAAAGAGACATGTCTGCTTCCTTGAGCTGAGGGCAGACCTATGGATCTGTAGTGTTTGTATTCAATATCAGAAGCCAGAGGTCCAGGGAAATAACTGAAGTGTTCAACAAAGCGCTAGCAGCTTTGCTTTTTCTTCCTTATAAACTACTATCACTACATGTCACTGAACCAATTCTCATACATTTGTCTGGGTTTCCAAGTGGAAGAAACACCTTATCCTTCAAGTCCAGCTGTTAAGAATATGGGATTATGTTGTATTTCCATCTGCAATAAAGCAGGAGCGTTCACTCTTTTCGAGCTATGGCCAGGTGGATGCACATTTAATCGTCCTTATAGCTCCTCTTGTTTCAAAATAAAAATATCTTTCAAAATCATTGCATTTTCAGACCTCTTTCATTTGAAGTAAGTGACCTGGTTTCCTCAAACCTGAAGAGCTTAACCTAACAAAGAGGATGGCTCTCTTCCGCTATTCCTCACAGCCAAGAATGGTTTGTACATATTTATATAAGCAGCTAAATTTCACCTTGAAACCTGAATTCTAAAGGAGTTTAGAAAGCTTAGAAAACCCAATAGGAGAATGAATTCATCTTCTGACCACTGTTAAAAACAGAAGTATTGTGTCCTGTAGCAATCTGTACGGTGAAAATTTCTTTACCAATACAGTTATGTACATATGTTCACCCTGAGGCTCTGTACAAAAACCTGACTAGCAAAATACACATGCTACATCGAAAAGGCAATGCGTGAGTAGTTTGTTCAGCCTGATACTCTATAAAGTGTAGATAGCTACTTTTTAGTAAACTTTTCACACACGCACATATAGAGTGTAATCCCTAATGTTCACCTTCCCGGTCTAAAACTTGCAAAACAAACTTCAGATGGAACTTTAACAAAATTATCATAATGCCTTAAATATGTGGGGTTTGGAATAGAAGTGGCAACTGGTTTTTCATTTAATAATGCCATGCCAGGAGAAGATACGTCTTTAATTAATCCAAAAGATTATATACATTTGACTCCTATTGTCGAGCTGCCTTCAACCCCCATCTCTCTACCAGCCTGAAGTCTCTTGTGGACACGCAATTGTTCAATACCTGTGATTAACTTTAGGCATTTGAGGGTGAACCATAGACTTTAATTTTAAAACCTTCCATATCAAGTACTATAAAGACTATACATACACGTGGCTGTGCAGAATACTTACCATTAAGTACTGATCCAAAAGCAAAAATAGATCACTCTGAAGTTATTTCCTCAGGTTGGCCAGGATGGAGTTGCCTGTTCAAAGCCTCTATGTAAAAGCTCCGAATGCTTTGAGTGTTTAATCCTTAGTCCTTAGCTCGCCAGTTGAGAATAAGGAAAGAATAATCAAATAATCTTCAGATTTCTTTATACTTCTATGGTGTTCCCTAGTGCACACTAGGAAATAGCAGGAATATTATAGGAATATATAATATATAATAGGAATAGCAAGCTATTCAGAGAACATGGGGGGAAAAAAAAATAAAAAATCCATCTTATATTTTGGCTTACACCACGTTCCCCCGGTATGCGCACCAGAACGTGCCACCACCACAATTCAAGGGGAATTCAACTTTTCTTTAGTGGTTTTGGCAACTGAAAAATTGCTGGACACATCTTGCTTGCAAGGGGAAGATAGGATTTTTTTCAGAATCATATCTGATCAAAATAAAGAAACTAGCTTCAACCTGTTGATGTGTTGATGTAAGAAAGCTGTTTACTTTTTTGGAACTATTCTTAAAAACATAATGAAGGCAACATGGTATAGGAGAGCTGCTACTGCTAATGTGGCATCGCTGCCACTGATGATCAGCTCCTGTATAAAAATGTCTTTGCTTTCAAGGGAATAACAGCCGGTGAATGTACTCTCTCCTTTGGCTATCCCCGTTGCAAAATCTACCATGAAAAAAAGTTAAGTCAAGGTTTTCTCTGCTTCAAAGATATGTATAATAGATTCCTATAACAGGTTACCAGTTTGAAGGATGAGATTTTTTTTCTAATAATGAATACAAAAAAAGCATATCCAATTATATAATTTCATTCTAGCAGAAAGGCTAATTGGACACTTACAGCTTTCTTCACTTCCGTTTTCATACATGAGCATGAACTCTACCACTTTCAATTCCTCTGTATAATTCTTTTCTTGAAAACAGGACTGGAATTTGACCAGACACAGAATAAACCAGAAATTACAAAACAGCATTAACTTCTGTTAAGATGGTCCTTCTGCTGTGGTGATAGTGTTAAGTGAAGAAAGGTACACGCTGAAATACGCAAGACATGATTTATTGAGAAAGTTTATTTTATTTTATTGGTTTACAGGTGACACCTACCTCTTTATTAAAAAAGCTCTTTATCAACTTAAAAAATTACCAAAATAAAAGTATAATATATACAAAAGTATAATATTTGGAAAATTCTCAACTGATCCCTAAGTATCAGTCTCTTATTCCCCTCTCCTACTTCAACACCTGCTTCTTGCTCATTATATTTTAGCAGACAAAAGTGCAAATATAATACTACATACCTGCTGCACTGAGATCCTGATTTTTGAACAGTATTAATGCAAGGCTTTTTCAACAAAGCAAGGTTTCAGTGAGATTTTTAGTGGGTTCTAAAAAGGAAAATACCAAGAGGTTTTGCATGAGAGTTTCTGAGGGAGAGAGAGACAAATATTATTAAAATAAAATTGTAGATTACCGTGTTTTACTAATATATTTGACCAAAAATTTACCTACATTCAGTATTTCTTTCCAAGTACTTTGGTACTGAACTATCCATAGTAGTATTATGACAAATAAGTGCAGCTCCTTTCAAAGACACATTTATTATCAACAGAATATTGGTACGGCTCAAGTATTTTCCATTCACGTTACCACTGAGTTGTAACTGATTGAGAGAATTTTACTCACCCTGTAGTACACACTTCCAACCCATTTGCATGTAACAGATGTCTAGAACTTACAGTGACTCAAGCACAGCAAATCAGGTTTTGAATATATGTCAATGTAAGCAAGAAAACTGATAATCTAGATAACGGCATGCTGCTGCGCTGAGTAAATCTGTTTTATAACGGGCACTCATTTAAATATAGATGCTGCGAAATATTACAGCTCTTTATAGGCAAGGAATACTTGTTCTTAGTTTTCATAATATTTAAAGTTTGCTATTTTGCTGGAACTGAGACACCAAGGAAAGAACTTGCTCTGAGGCTTTAATTTGTTTCGTCCCCAGGTATGCTGCACTATTACTGGCTGTATCCTCTAAGAAATACCGGTAGTTTACCATCATGCCACAAGAAGCAGCAATGCCTCGAGGGCTTGTGTCTGCCATCCAGTTTATCCGCCACATCACAGAGCCATTCTGCAGATGAAAATTTGCTACAGGATTAAGAGCATAGCCACGATGTTTCTCTCCGTACAAATACCAGGCACAGAGTCTCATAAATGGTGAATGGAGCACTTCAACTAATTTTTCTGATCTCACCCACTCATTGTTATTTAAGAGTTTCTTTAGTGTTTCAGTCGTAGAGTCTCCCGTGATCTCTGAGATTTCTTGCCATTCTGATTCTGTAAAAAGTTCATTTCTTTCCAGTTCTTTAGTTTGTGAGGAGAAGAGACCAACAAGCCATTTTGTGAATCCCGGTATAGGTGAAAGAGTAGAAAAAGCTTTTATCTGAGGAAGTTCTTTCTGCAGACAAAAGGAGAGAAAAAAAAAATCCATGAGTTTTGTCATGACTGTCAATGAGAAGTCTGAGTGAAAGAACAGCTGATACCCTTCACTTGATGTCAAGCAAAGACGAGGGATTCTGAGAACAAAGTGCTACACATAGCCAAAAGAAGAAAAAAAAAAGGAAAATAAATCACCCTGCCAGTAACAGGTTAGCAACTAGAAGGCACCTGGAGGAGAAGAAAATTTAACACTGACTGAATTACAGTCCACACACAATCTTATATATAAAAGTACTTACGCAGTACCTACCAACACTACACTCTGATATATCATTTTATAGGCAGAAATAAACAAATACAATCACATGCTATAAAGAAGTTAATCAGAGGAATAAGATTTTTTTAGAAAAAGAAACATACAAGTTTTCAAAACCTTTTAAATATAATTTATTTTTCATATGTAACTACCTTTGCTTTTAAATCAAGGGCAGTTTTTATTTTAGTCTATTGTAAAACCAGGAGGGATAAGATTTCTAGATTTTAATGGAAAGAAGTATTTCCTGAAATTTTAAGAGGTTCTTTATACAGGCCAGCTACTTTTCATGCTATTCCTGAACTATAAACTACATTGATAAAATAGCAAGATAAGGAATAGGTACTTGCAGTAAAAAACTAATCATGCAGTTTACTACTTGTTTTAACAAAATAAAACTTCTTCCCCTGCTAATTTATGAGTAAAAACTGTTAGCTATGTAATCATGTAAAGCAAAACACACATAAGGAAAACAGTGTGTTACCTTTGGTGCACACCAACGTGAAGAACAGAGAAGGTTGGTAAAACTCACTGTCACTTGGAATTCACAAAAATTACATTGGTGAACCCTGCTGAAAGAGCAGGGGGGACAAGGAACAGAGGGAAGACGGAGCTGAACTGAAACAACCCGAGTGCTGTTTTAATTACTGTTCATATAAGAAGAAGTGCTAAGAACCGAGACATCTATCAGCATTACAGAAGCACCTTAATGTCAACAGAAAATTGTCTTTAAATGACTACAAAATGCATTTTTTCTACTTTGAGTATTACCGAGATAACCATTAAAAAGTCATCACGGCTCAGCTGCTGCCTTACACTAGCAAATGCTAATGGCAGGCATGCTGCTAGGTTGGTTGTACTGCACCTGCGCTGTCGCACCCTCAGGTACCGCTGCGCTCCACACAGCGCCACCATCTGCATTCTGTTTCGTGAGGATGCAGAAGCCAGGGAAGGCAGCCCAGGCACACCTCCCTTACAGACTGGAGCCAAGCACCGTTTCTAGTAACTTTGATAACTGAAATACTATTCAGCCAGTTATTTCCAACATCTTTTTGCTTCCTACACAACTTTCTGCTGTTCTGCTGGCTTCCAGCAGTACGATAAACCAGCCAGCTCAGATCTACCACCTCTTCCGTTCTGGGACTTACAATTGCATAAACTGGATAACCTCACTTGCTGCCCTTATCTGAAGTTCTCCGACTATTACACAGATATGTAAGTCAAAAAATTCTTCTCTTGGGACCATACAGGAACAAGAAAGGCAGACCAAGTTATAAAGAAACACCCCATTTCATCTCCTTAGAGAACTGGATAAAGCAAAAAGCAAATTACCGGCTGTGTCATATTCTCAACCGCTATAGCTACCATGGGCAGATAATGCAATACTAGTAAAACGCTGATCTCCTGTGACATTTTCAAGTCTCCACTAAAGGATATTTTATTTTGAAGAGTAATTCTGAAGCACAAGACTGTAACAAGATCTGTGAAATACAACTATCACATTTCATCATGTATGCATTTCATAAAAGAAAAAGTATTATTTGGAAATTGATGTAAAGACTTGTCTGTGGAAGGCAATTTCTGCTGATATCTTGGCACCTCTTTGTACAATTTTAGAGAATACAGCATTTATAAAACGAAATAGTTTATTAGGGTTGTGCTCTTACTGCAGACCATGGCTACAAGAGGCACGAATATAGAAAATACATTTTAATTAAAATAACGTGTCTTGGAATAGACAGTTTGGCCCTTTTAGAAAAGTTTCCCCTCTGTCCCCTCTGCTTTTGAAAAAGAGAGAAACAACCTCAGTACATTAAAAAGAAGTATATGGGAGCAGAAAAGGGCAAGAATGAGAACAGGACAAAGCAACTCCATACACTTCAAAAATCCTTCCCTTCCCAACCCCATGCTAAATACTTCCCCATGGATATAAAGACTACTTATCCACAAATCATTTCAAAATAACTTTCAAAATTTGAACACAGAATCAAATGCACTCATGAAATCTTTCTTTGATGACCTTTCATCCACCTCCTTGTAGGGTTTCTGAATTAAGAAGTATACCTGATCATCACATTTGGGAACCACTTCTCTTTAAAGCAGCAGGACCTTGATGAGTGCGGCTAAGGAGAGCTACGCTCAGACGCCCCCGTCAGCTCCACTTCCCTTGACTGAACACTAGCTCTCACCAAAGCCAACACTTCTACCACTAAACCACAGATCTCCCAGAGAAGGAGGAGGGAGAAAGATGGCACAGAAGTGTATTTTTAAAAGCTACTGGAAAAACAACTTCAAGATAGTTGTTCCTGGAGAAAAAGCTGATAGATTTCAGTTTTGTCAAGACGATAAGGAGCAGCACCACTAGCTACCTTCATTTCCCCATCAGCGCGCTGAAAGCTGACCAGCGGTGACTGTACTGTGACCAGCACTAGCACAGCTGCTGAGACAGTCTGCTGTCAAGTAACTTGACCATCTGCGTGCCAGCTCTTGCTGCAGCTAGCTGAGTCCCTGCCCAGAAGGGAGGGCCACAACTCCCTTTTGAGGATTCCTGATCCAGTACCATTCTGCCTGTCTACACAATAATGATGGACGATAACTCAACAACTGCCCAGGATGTGGCAGATCTGCGAATGAACCTTAAGGTACAGAAACACAAACCTGTGATCTATAATGAGCACTACCCTTTTCATGGCAGCATCCTTAAGCAGCAGCAACCTCCCCCCAAAAGAAACTGGATTTCAAAATGGAGTTTCGTTCTTCTGTGTCTTCATTCCCTGTTGTGCTTTGAAGTTCATCTTTAGTCCATAACACAGAGAACACGAGAGGGATAAACTGTAAAAAGTTTTCAAATTCATGACTTATCAATGAGAAACCATAGATGGGCTGCTAGAGGGAGTACAGATGTTACTATTGTGCAGTGGGGGTGAAAAAGAAGAAGAAAAAAAAAGATAAAAAAGTTGTTGGAGGCTATTTTCCTCTAGACGAGGATTCAAGGAATACAGAATGTGTTTCTTTCTGACCCAAAGATGGGATTATGTTCCTTGAAGGTTTTCCTTTCTTTCTAACTATAGTACTCATCCTATAAAAGACAGTGCCTTTGAGAATGTATTGCTTAGGCCTTTTTCATGAATTCTTCACAGATGTTTGGGGTTAAAACCTGGGAGGGGAAGAAGGAAGGTAATGTTGAAATTTGAGAAGCAGAAACTCTTCTTCTGCTTTCCAGTAAAAGGAAGAACTGATTGGACTAAGAGAAAAGGCTGCTTACCACAAAGTCTAGTCTGGAAGTCTTCTGCACCATCTCTGCTAAGGAAGCACAGTGTTTGAAAATACTGTTTTGCTACTGAACTAAGCTAACAAACAGGGCCTTTCACACAGGAGCCGAGCCATGCCCATTGCTTCCCTAGGATAACAATTCCAATCTCACCTCAAAGCTTGCAGAGCCAAGAGTAGCAATACACCATCCACAATGACAAAAGTGAGAACAAACAATTTCTTACCATATTTGTGTAATAATAATAAAACACTGCAAAGTTCCTAATTAAGTAACTGACATTTTGCTTCCTTGTGATGTTGACTGCTCTTTGTTTATTTCACTTTCAGGAGTGACCTGTTCACCAAGCCCAACCCAAAATATTTACGAGGAAGTTAATAGCTCCTACTCTATTAATAAATACAGACCGGGAAATTGTGCATATTTTTTACTTCTCAGGACAGATAAGACATGGGAAAGTGACCCCATTTTCAAGCTACAGTACAGACTACTACATAGTCGATAAATGCTTGCGTTCAGGAGCTTATCTGAGGCAGCCATTTCTTGTAGAAAAATAAATAGATGCAGCGAAGTGTGCACATTTATGTTGTTGCTAAATTGATGTGCTAGTTTCTAAGGCTATTGGTGGAGATCCATTAATGTTTATTTTCTTGTCAGAAACCCACAAACCATTAAGAAACAGCTGCTCATTTTGTTTTGGGGTAGACTTCTGGTTTTGGTTGCCTTTTAGTCTGGTTTTTTTCATTGCAGAAGAGCACAGATTTCTCCTATTATCCATATCTCATCTGAAACTGTCTTGCACTCTGAAAGCTGTAGTCCAAGGTCACATTTTTCATCAATGAAAGCAAAGCCTGTTTTGGAAATTATGATCTCCCCAGGTCACCTAGACCAAATTAAGGTAGCAATTATCAACAGCCCAACCAGAAAGTTAAAATCTGCCACCAATTGTTAAGCATTCTATTGAGTCACATAGTAGCTATCAGTTTTCTCCCCCAAATGCCACAGGCTATAAAATTCTAAGCAGTTTTCTCAAAGGCTTCACCACAGTTATCTGTGTCTGTCATCTGCAGATTGAATTGCTATGATGTACCTTCTGTGGAGCTACAGACCATTTAGAGTGGCTATAAACACATTTGGAATTAAATGTCTGTCTAATGAGAAATCTATCCGTCTATGCATTCACCAGCACCTATTAGCTTGCTACAAATGCATCTGCCTGCTTGTTTTCCAGCACCCAGTTTGGGGTTTGTTTGTATTCTTACCAGTAGTCTGAAATTGTTTCAAGATCCAATTCATTTCTGGGAATGATACAAGCTTAAATTTAAGAAATACAAGAATTTCTGTTGTCTGCACCCTGCTTTACATACAGTAATATAACGAGGAGACCACACAGAATGTATAGCTAGCCTCAGATTTGTACAGGGAGAACTGGGACCAAAGTAGTATCAGCGGACAAATGAATTCATCCCTCTGCTTACCCAAAATAACCCAAACAGGAGATGCTCAGCTAACAATAGAAGCCTGTTTACAAAACCCTTCTGTGTTACTTGTCTAGCAAACTTTCATCGAGCAACCACCAAAAAAAGAAAAATCTCCTATTTAGAGTGGCATACTTTCTCCTAGGACGCCCTTTGTGTGCGACACAAGCTACATCCCTCAGGTCCCGTTCTGACCTCCATTATATCCCTCCCCTTCACCCAATCCTATTACAATACCTGTGGCAAATGCCAAATCATAATGTCTAGGTAGAGATTAAGGATTCAAACTGCTAAGTGTGCACATATAAAGAGATGAAACTGAGGACCCATTTCTCTGACTCAACTTCATGCGTCCTCCATCTGCTTAAATTAGTGAAAGACTCAAAAGCCAGGCCCATTAAGTTCTATGCAGTGCCTCAAACTAACAGTGCTTAACATTGAGGGTTGTAATCTGCGCCAGAGCTTCTACTGCTGCAGTTTTCCTAATGGTCCTAATAAAAACCCATTTGCAAGAAATACTCTCGCGAGGGAATCTGTACTTGACACTCTCTGAAGGTGAGAAGTGCTACCCTACACATGTTCATATTTAGCAGCGTATGTGACCAGTTCAGGCAAATTAGCAAGAAGATTTCTAAAAAATTAAGCTCTATCTTAATTGTCCATTAATGAGACTTTAAGGAATCTGGTACTGATTTTATATAGACATAGCTTTATAGTGTAGTTACCTGCTAGATCAAGGTTTCAGTACAGCTTTTAAAAATCTTGCCAAATAATGGTTTCAATGGTGGAAAAAAAAATGGCTATTAGCATATTTCCAACTTAGTGCATGTCTTTTTCTTATCTAATGATACACATTCATGACAGGTCCAATTTGGGGTTTTCCTTACGAAGAATGACAGCTGAGAAGTCAGTTTTGAGGTTACAATGGCACTTACAAGTAGAAGTGTCAGAGCAGGTTAAGTTAAGGCAAAGTCAGATAAAGGATTTTTACTAGACGATAAAAAAAGTTTTAAGAGTTTGCAGTGCCTTGGGAAAATACGAACCAAATAACATTCTGCAGATCAAACAGATGTCCACAAGAGTTAACTCAAATGAGTGGCAAGTTATAAAAGTGTATTAATCATCAATGATTCAAATATAATGAAAAATAAAATCCTCAACCCCTTCAAATGGTCTCCTCTTCCTAAAGCATTTTATTATCAGTTTAATTAAAGAGAGTCTCAACTTACACAACCTGGCACACTTGATGATTTAGCAGCACTTTAAATAAAGATTTGTTTATTGCAAAACCATGCAAAGGTGGTATAAAAATACAAGGGCTGTTGGAAGCTTGCTTAATGAGACGTAATTTTTGACCCAAGATTTTTTTGCTGAGGCTCTATTGTTTCAGCTGCTGTCACCAAGTCAACTCAGCACTACTGCTACACCATTTGTCCCGTTTAAAGTAAGTGACTACAATGCTGCTCCAAAGAATTATGTCCAACCTGAACAGAGACAACCTTGGAAAGTCCTGTGCTTACACCTGACCAGAGAGAAAGAGAACACGTGTGCAACTAATGCACTTAATAAGGACTTCCAGAATTTTGCAAGACAGGTAAAATAGGCTGCCAAGAGTATTACTCATCATGCGCCCTGCCTTTGCCCTGAAGAATCTAACTTTGTGGAAATTCCACAGTGGAAGTATTTTGAAGCTGAAATACATAGGGCTCCTCTTCACGGAAAGGCGAAGTCCACTGAGATGGTAGTCACAACATTTACAACAGAAGCAGAATGAGTAGGCATTATAGAAGTGCACCAAATAATTCTGATAACAACAGTATGACAATTTAGGGTCACTTCACAGACCTAAAATATGTAATGGGAGATGGTACTTGCAGAATTCAAGACAACAAATTCAAGAACAATACTGTGGAATGAAAAGGAAGCAACGTGAAAGAGCAGGAAGAAAGTGGGAAAAAGAGAAAAGAAAAATACTAACAACATCAAAGAGTGGAAGAAAAACTATTAGAAAACCACATCCATCATGGATAAGCACTCCATATCTTTTTTAGCCCTACAGTGGTACTCCAACAAGGTTTATCATCAAGAAAAGGAATGATTTAGAGGCGATACAAGGAGGGTGTTGTACCTTTAATATATACATACAGAATAAATATAAATAGGCAGTTCAAGTTTTGCTATAACTTCACAGTTAACTAAGTACATGTCCAATTTGCCATATAAAACCTTACAAAATGGCACATTTTTCAGAACATCTTAACGGTGTATGAAATTTAAGGAGGGAGGAAAACCTCCACATTTGGCATTGTATGGACAGCACTTAGCTTCAATAATAAGTTATGTAAGCTCAAGGCAGTAATTTTATGATTAGAATGTATTTAAAGGCATCTCAGCCAAAGTGTTTCCTATTCATCATATGTCTGATGAACACTGAAGAAGGGCTGGATTTTACAGCACTGAAATACAGAGATTTCATCATAAGAGTAAGTAAGGAACACATTCTGTGGGACACATCAAATTTTAGAACTTGCGTGTAGGTTATCTAAGTACGGTATGCCTACTTTCCTTTGTAACTCATTCATAACTCTTCTAGTGTTGTAAGCAATTAGTGACGGACAAATACATCGTCAATAGGGTTATTTTACAAGAGCAAATCAATTACCCAGAAACTATTTTTCAGATGTGAAAGCAGATAACTGCGTGAATTTATTCCTATTTCCCCTCAGTCAAGATCAGACAGATGGCATGGCCTAATTACACCTGGACTGCTGCACTTTGGACAATTAATCTAAAAGCCATTCCAAAAGCCAGAAGCAATAAAATTCAGCCGAAATATCCATTACAAATAAAATAAAGTAAAAAACTTTAGGGCAGCTAGCTATGATTCAGTAGCTGACTAATCAATCATTTTGTAGTAGTAGATATTTAGTGCATCCCATTTTAAGTTATTTTTGTAAGTAGAACTGAAGTTCTAAATCACAGACAATTTTCCACACATCATTACTAATCCAGATGTTGTAACAATGAACATAAACAAAAGTAGTGACCATTACTTTTAAGTGGTAGCTTTGTTAATAATTTAAGTAGTAAAGACTATTAAATAAAATAATGTACTCGACACAGAACTGTGACTGTCTCTTTCACACCACCCTGTATATAAATTAATGAATTTTCATTCCTTTCTCCAGTTGCTTGGAAGAAGGTTCTATGAGAAGTCCTAAAACTAACAGGAATCATCCCATAGCATCCAATGATATTATATAAATTCACAGAACTGACTTGCATAAAGTAACTGATTCCTGTGATTATCAAATGTTAAAGACATCTTCTTTACTATATTGCAAGAAATGCTTGCGCAAAGAAATCTCTTTTATTTTTTTGAATATGTATATTCAAGGCAAGCATGCAAACTTCACACTAACTGGTGGCAACTCAACATAATGAACAAGAAAAGGAATTAATGAATGTATAGGAACTGTTTTTGTTACTGGAGCAGCCGCAAGATTTTGAAAAAGGAACAGTCGGGTACACTGAAAAGAGAAAATGTTGATGAGGGGCCGGGAAGACCCACTCAACTGACAGAGAGCAGTGAATCACATAATACACCACATTGCAAAATACAGCTGTATTAAAGCTACCTTCAATAGAAATGTACTAATCTCACTGTTGGGCAATCTATGCACGTGATTAGGTAAACACAAGTAATTCAGACAGGACATGTCAACTATGTACTGGTATCTACATCTGGCAGACATTAACCAATAGCAGAAAATGTCCTTCCAACCCTTTACACATCTGCAAAGGCTGATGTGGCAGGGGAAGAGCAAGAGGTGCAGGGGAAGACCTAGCAGCTCCTTGCCTTGAGCTGTGACACAACGTGGAAATAAAAACACCAAGGTAAGGGGTGTACAATGGCCAAGCAGCACCCAAAGTACCCGCTGCCACACCTACCTGCAGCTCCTTCACAACCCGCTTGATGAGGTACGTCCCAAGCTCCACACCCTGCAGTCCCTGCTGAGTCAAACTGATCGAGTAGAAAATCGCTGTTGTAATTTTGTCTGCATCTTCTGTTTCTAAAGGTGGCACTTCTTTCACTATGGCCTGGGAAAATAAGAATTAAAAAAAGCTAGCCATAGTTATTATAAACTTTATGGGTGAAGGGGCCTTTCTTTTTAACTTTCAAATGTGTTTACACTTTGCCCCACTGTTTTATTCATTAAGAAACAACAAAAATCTAATCAAGAAGTAGAAAGAAAAGCTGCTTATCCATTAGCAAGTGCAGAAAATAATTGCAACATGGTTTAAAATTTTCAGAAGTAATCATAACTACTTTGAAGTTTTAATCTAATTTGCTACCTTTTCTTATACATTTCTTACCTTTTCTTACTCTTCTTGCACTTAAACAAAACCCCATAATTTCAACTTACATAATACAGGCCATATAGAGAATATGCTTATAATTTTTAAGTGCCAATCCTCTCATCTCTTAAAAAAAGGAAACAAAACCAAAAATTCCCAAATTATATGGAATTACAGACATTAAAAGAAGTACACTGCAACTTGAGCACTTTGCTGTGTACTAAACGCATCAGTGACTGTACCTGGATGCTGCTGGAGATATCACTGGTTAGAGCAACGTGCAAGACTATCAGTGGTTCTCCTGGGATTGCACAGTGAGAAAAAAAGTAGCATCTTCTATATGACCCAACGCGACGCTTCATATCAACCCAGTTTCTAACCGGATGCACAGCTTCAGAACTCAATGAGAAAACAAAAAAAAAAGTAAAATTACGTATTTTGCTCATTTGAAAATAGAGGTCAGCTGCCAACCCTACAAGCTCAATACTTTTCCCATTGATGTCAGTGACAAAAGTCTCCAATCAAAAAAGGAGACTCTGTCTGTAAGTGATAAAAGGAAAAGTCATCAGCAAAGTGTGACAAAGTAGATTGTAAAGGCATACTGCATAACCACTCTCTATTTTCTTTGGGATATGCTTATTACATATCTAAGATTTCACTTGCACTTTCTGTCCAGTATAGGCTATTCAATTGAGATGACTAAGTCATTGAATGAGTCTGAACACACCTCGAAGGAATTCATTTTCCCAAGCTACAAAGCAGTCTGTTAGCAATCCTACAGCCATGTCAACCAATCATTCAAAACATTCTTTTCTCTATTACATATTGAAAGTCGAGCATGTTTGCCAAAATACCTGAAAGATTAAGCAAAATATTACTAATTATTTTTAATTTGAAAATTTATCTTGTATAAGATCTCTTTTCTTTGCCTCATCAACATCTAAGTCAGGTACTTTCAGAACTCTTCAGAGAATCATTTTAATTCAAGCTTTTTATATGACAAAGTGCCACACAACATAACTTTGATTCAGTCACCTTCATCACTACAACTTTGAATATTTCACAGAAATTCAGAAATTAATTTGGAGATTTAAAGGAATGTTTATAAGAAACAAGGTGCTCTCTTTACATGCACTTTACAAGTGACACAAGCTCAATGACAGTCAGCAGTGTGCACCCGCAGCCCAGAAAGCCAACTGTGTCCTGGGCTGCATCAAAAGCAGCGTGGCCAGCAGGTGGAGGAAGGGGATTCTGCCCTCTACTCCACTCCCGTGAGACCCCACCTGCAGTACTGCTTCCAGCTCTGGAGCCCTCAACTTAAGAAGGCCGTGGACCTGTTGGAGTGGGTATGGAGGAGGCTACGAAGATGATCAGAGGGCTGGAGCACCTCTGCCATGAGGACAGGCTGAGAGAGTTGGGCGTGTTCAGCCTGGAGAGGAGAAGGCTCCAGGGGGACCTTATAGCTCTTTCCAGTACTTAAAGGGAGCCTTAAAGGGACTCTCTGATCAAGGAAGGTAGCGACAGGACGAGGCGTAACAGTTTTAAACCAAAAGAAGATAGATTTAGATTAGATATTAAGAAGAAATTCTTTACTGTGTGGGTGGTGAGACACTGGAACAGGTTGCCCAGAGAAGCTGTGGAGGCTCCATCCCTGGAAGTGTTCAAGGCCAGGTCTGACGGGGCTTTGAGCAACCTGGTCTAGTGGGAGGTGGCCCTGCTGATGGCAGGGGGGTTGGAACTAGATGATCTTTAAGGTCATTTCCAACCCAAACCATTCTATGATTTTGTGCATCTCCCCAGTTCCAGCCAGGAAGGGGAGTTTCACTACCTTAGAAGTAAAACATGCTCTTGAGTGTTGGGCACCACGTGCTGCATCAGGTTTAAATATTAATTCTCCACCAACACTGCTCGTGTAGACTGAGGGGAGAAGAAGATGGCAGTGGCGATGGAGGCAGCAGCGGCAGCAGCACCTGTGGAAGGAAAGACAGTGCGAGAAGGCAGTGCTGCAGGAATCTGGGTTTGTACCAAAAGTAACAGCAGCACCTCTGGGAACGTGGAAAGAGTAACTGAGAAGGCTGGGAGAAAAGACAGCAGTCTACCAAGTGCAATAAGTGAGCTAAAGGATCAAATCATGGGACAAATGGTCCCCTTTACCATTTACTTAATTCAGCCTTTAAAGTGTGCTCGCCAGTGTGTTAATTCCTCAATTATACTTTCCCTATGGTTCAGTATTGAAAAGCAGTAGCTTGAAATTAGCGGACCTGTGCAGTCACAAGCATTTCATCACCTTTTCATCAACATGCGTTAGCAAATTTTAGCACTTACTCACTAATTTTCTGGAGTACTTCACAAGGTGATTGCCAAGTGACCCGTTCCAAGTTTAGGAATCCTGTTGAGAACCACTCCGAAAGCATGTTCTTTAGCACTCCGTTCATTTCCTGCAAACAGAAGAAAGATGGACCTATCTGTTAAATAATGTAGGTAGAACATATGAATGTGAGTAAAAATAACCTTGATTATTTCAAACTACAACACTGGGAAGTTCAAGGAAACCAATGCATCTGTTTAAGAAGATTAACCATGTAATAGCTCAGCTTTCCTCACACAGGACTAAAACAACAAAAACATTTAAAGACACTGTCTATAGTAAACTGCAGACAGGGAAATGGAAGATAATGCAAAGCAATGTCGATGAAAAGCAGACAGTAAGTAGAAGCATTTGAGCAGTCTTGAAAATAAGGCCATAGTTGCACAGGTGCTCAGATTTAAACACCATTAAAAAAAAAAGATGGGAAATTTGATCAAAATAAGGACTCAAATTTCACCATAATTTTCTACATCTGAATCTCTTCTGAGTATTCAGCAGTTCATGCCTTAGGAAGACTATTAGTATTAGCTTATTAATATAAGAAAGCAACTCGCCAAATTAAAATTTTCCGGTTCCTTACTATATTTTATTAATCATCTCCTCTTTAGTAAACATTTTTTCCATTGCTCTTTATGAGAAAGATACAGAATACCTATTTATTCCTGCACATTCTGCACCACGATTAACACATGAAACTTCCTACTTTTGACAGGTCTCCAAGGCACATAACGTATCTACTGGAGGTGACTGGAACACATACAGGCACATTTAGCCATCAGTAAACCACAAAAATGCTTCAGTTTGCACTTTAGCATGGATTGTACAACTCAGCACAGAAGCTGCACATGCCCACTCGGGATGATAAATTAGAAAATTAGCACCTTTCAACATGCAGTTAAAACCACAGGCTTTACAGAATTTCTCTTCTCTGTAAGTATGAAAATTTTTGACCAAGAAAAACAAAAGCAGCAGCATAAGACTACAGAACTCAAAAATCGCAACAGATCTGTAACACCGTGATACAGAAAAGGCAACTGTAATATGTGACTATCTGCACCAAGTACCACTGAAGAAGCAAAAGAAATGAAAGATCACACTACACGAAATCCACCCTAGGAATGGACAGTCTTCACAATTTTTCACCAATGCTTTGCTTAAAATGTTCCTGCCTTCGCTGTCTCGAGGTAACACCATCCTACCAAAAGTGGCTGGGGGGAAATAACAGATGACATTTTTTTAAAAAGGACCAGATTAGCTATGTCAAAACCTTGCAACTAGGATAGACAAGAGGGACATACGCAGTGTACCTTCCCCTGTCTAAGAAATTGATCTATTGCACGTTTATACCAAGCCTGATGATTTGGGGCGCTTACTGGATACATACATTAAACGTGTGCTGCCCTACTACCTCAGAAGAGCAGAGTATTTCTGTAATCTGACATTACTGGGAAAAATGCATAATTACTGTTGGCTCAGGGCCCTTCACCGCTTGACACGCTCTGACAATACATCACTCAACTGCTTTTAGAGTAGCTGTAATAATCGATACTGGCAAAACTGTTTTTGCTGGTGCTTCTGGGCTAGTGGATTGAAGAGAAAGCGGCAGGTAAAACAAGCCGTACTGAAAAGAGCCCAGAATCATCTGCATAATAGTGTCTACAAAAAAGGGCTCTTTCTGGCACAGCTAAGTCAGGCAGGAATTGCAACTCCTGGGCGGTACAACTGAGTGGGCACAGCCTGCAACCCCAGCAAGGCTTCTATCAGCAACAGGCTTAGTGGGAAAAGCTGAATTTTAGTTCAAGTACTCTCCCATACACAGATTTGTCCGTCTTTTTTTTTTTTTAATACATTTTTCCTCTCAAACTGTAGAGATACAAGCATCCTAACCAAGTATATTCTGATTGGTTTGTTTATTCTGGCTTTAAGGCACTTCCCTTGCAAATCCTTGTTTCTGCACAGCTTTGAAGTTTTTACAAAATAACTATAAATCATTTTGGTCAAATATCCCTTGGTGTAGTGAAAGTCTCCAGGTATTTCAGGATTGTTTATTTTCTTTTGTAAGGGCACACTGTAAACCAGAAAAATAGAGCTAGAGTTGTCAGATCTGGGGTCAAACTAACAGATTCCTGTGGCTCTCTTGTCATCCATCTGCTTTTCGGAACACCATTTCAAGCCGCAGTCTAGCAGCTAGGAGAGAAAACTGCTGATGGCTGCACTCCTGCTAGTCATTATTTTGAACACACTGCTCTGCATTTATTGGCAGCAACACGGCTCAGACGGCAACGAGCGACTTGGGAGAAAGCCAGTTATACTACATGGATACTGGGACAAGTGGAAAACACAGGAATCGGATGCATTTTGCTTCTTTGAAGCAACTGCAGGTTTAGCAAGCACACTCCATAGGATGGGACGCAGTGATGCTCGGCTGCTTTTCAAGACGCAGAAGGCATTATAGAGCTACTTTAGGTCCAAGATACAGCTGTATAAAAGCAATGCAATTGCAACCAAAGAAAATGGAATCATATGTGCTTTCCGTAGCGGTTTTGGAGGACAGGAATATTGTTTACGGGGAATTGCAACTCAATTCAAATAATCTGTCAGTTGTAAATAATAACGCTTTATAAAATCACAAGGCAGCATGCCCTGTTGGAAGGGACCTACAGCGATCATCTAGTCCAACTGCAACTGTGTATGTTGACAAAACTTCTCAGTACAGAAAGACAGGAAACACTTTCTACCATCCAAAACTGTATTTAATTCAAGTCATCTGAGCAAAATTCCGAGTTTTGTTTCATATCACAGTATACGCTAAGTTTCTGAAAGGTTTGACTCCAACAATGACAGTCTCAAGTTAGGTTCTCTTATTTTGTAAATTTACTGCTAAGTAAATTCTTATTTTCATTTCAGAGGCCTTTCTAGGCACAAAATTACATCTCCAACGTTTCATTAAAAAAGAAATAAAAGCACACATTTATTATTCAGCATCCCAATTTTAAACCTGAGCAACACGACACACTTAGATTAATATTTATAATTAGCAGCTGTACTTCAGTTTCTATTAGCTGAGTATAATAAATTGTGATGTATTTTTTTTTCAGTCTTGATACAAGACAGCAAATTACAGGCTTTTTGATCCTCACATCAGGTCCCCATTTACTGGGCAACAAATAGGAAAACTCTTCAGAAAAACTCAAATTATTTTTTTTATCAAAAATCCCTGCCTCTCTGATGAAAGAACTATTTCCATTTCCCTCTCAACCTACTAAAAAATAAAATACCCCTTACAATGAAAATTTGTAAGCAGATTTTTACAGATGAACATAGTATGAAACAGCAGTAACTAACTCTCCATGCGTAACAAACAGATGGCTCAGTTATTGTTAGTTGCTGGTTAGATATCTGACAGGGCTACAAGAAAAGTATCCTGCCAGCCTCACAAGAGTCAAGTTTTTCCATGCCTTTGGAATGTTTCAAGTTTGCCACATGTGTAAAAGTGCCCTTGAGGGTTTTCGCAAATTACCTTCAAAATATAGATATAGAATACCCTTGGTGAGATACTGAAAAATATACCCATCAGTAAAATGAGATTCAATAGTGCAACACAAATAAAGAGGGCCTGGTTTTCTGCTTTTTTATTGCTAATGGTAATTACTGCAGTGGTAATGGCAGTGTTGAAAACTTCTCTGGCTCTGGCATTTTATATTGTTTGATGTCTTATTTTTAAAAAAAGAATAAACTTTATTTCTGTTCCACCCCATTTTTGCTCATGTAGACAATGAGTAAAGCGTGCACAAGCATTTTCAAGTGACAATCACCTGTATGTGTTATTCTACTGTAATCTATTGAACAAACACAAAATAGAAATGCTTTATTATCAACCAATATCTAGCAGTCTTAGCTGCTTCTGTGTTGATATGTTTTGAGGAAACAGAAAAATATTTTGTATTTACAACACAGTAGTGGGTAATCCTTCTTTTAATAGGCCTTTCAAAACGCAAAGTGAAAACTAAGGACTGCCTAAGAAATATTTTAGACAGTTTGGGCAAAACCAAAATCCCAGTAGGCCATATAATGCATTCTGTAATTCTCCTCCAGCATCAAGAAGATCCATTTAATTTTATTTCCACATCTCCTTGTCATTGCAGATACAAATACACAGAAGTTATAAAATTCTCGTTGCACATTTGCTTTTATGTATGTTAGAATTTAATCAAATCTGCAATAATGAAATGGCTCTACAGGACTTTTGATGGGTAAATACCAAACACCTTTTTCAGTTAAAGGATAAACTTCTAACTTTCAGTTGTTTCTCTAGTTAAGTGCTTCTTAGATCTTTAAAGCAAACTCTTTCAATATTTAGATTCTCCGTATAGCCAGTTTCACCTGAGTGAACAGATACTCTAATCCACTGATGAATCCTCATCAATGAGACCACAGTTCTTCCAAGGCAGTACAACTGGGTGAAATAAATACATCCCTCTGTGGATCTCTGTAGGTAAGACATCTATCACCACAAGTATTTCCCTCCCCAAAAAGCCACGTACAGCCTACACACAAAATATTCTCCCTTAAAGCCTGTTCCACCAATTCGTCCAGTAAAACCGAAATCTGTTTTCCCTGATTATGTGAAGGTCATGTTCAAATCTGTGAGAAAGCTTTAAGAAAAAAAAAATATTTCAAGGAAAAGTCCAACTTTAGGTCCTTGTTGTGTTTAGGAGTGACTGCTATGAGGCGAAAAATACCCAAAACAACCATGGTACTTCTTTTTTTCTGATAGATTAATACAACAACAACAAGGTTATAGATACATGCCAACTACTGTTTAATTATGGAGGCAGGTTTCTTTATAAATCAATTTGACAAAACTGTTATCTTTTTCATTATCTTTTGCCAGCAACTTGAACCTTCCACTGACTTTTTCTAAATCATATGGGAAGATGAAGAACATTTTAAAAGCAATAGTAGAATGATTTGCTACCTGAAATAATGATGTTGTGAATTTTTCAAGAGTCCATATTTCAAATGCTGAACTGAGTAAGCAAGCAAAATATAAAAAAATCTCAAGAGAAAAATGTTGGCACAGAAAAAGAAGCACTGCAGATGAGAGGGTTCTGAGCAGCCAGAGGAAGAACTACACTCAGGAAAACACATTTTCAGCAAATTTGACTCTGTGCATTGCAAGGGCTCAACAGAAAATCAACTTCTTTATAAAGACACTGGAAAATACGCATGTCCTTCATTGGAAGAAAGGAACAGAATACATGACAAGAACGTAAGAGAGAGAGAAAAAAAATTCTGACAGTGTCCTGAAAAAGAATTAGGCCCAGCTTTACTGTAATTTAACTTTTCAAACAACGTATTATGTGCCAGTACTGGTTTTTTTTTTAATGGTCATTACATTAACATTATCAATTAACATTATCCATGAGGCTTACAGTAGTAATAATTGATTCGTACATTTAAAAGAAAAGAAAACCGACATCTGGAACGGACTGTGAAGAAAAGTTTCTCTTCACTGCATGTCCTGTATGTATTTTTGGGAGACTCTGGGGAAAAAAGGCTGCGTAGCTTCAAAAACACTGTTTCCAACTAAATTTTTGCCATCTGATTATCAAGAAACTTGTGTCAAGAGTATTCATAACCTTTTACACATCCACACAAAGACATTTACTGTGTCATAACAACTCGTCACTGGCTGTGTCTTGCTCTAGGTGACAATTGTACCTTCTAATAACAAACTTAAATATAAGCTAAACCTTATTTCAAGCACGTTCCTTCTCTTTGCACAGACTGTCATTTTAAGTATTTTCAATGCATTGTTCAGAGTTTATGTTCAAGATCTATGGAATTCTTTCAGTAAAGTAGTCACCATTCTTGTCAATTTCTTGTAAGTCAGCTTTTTCACCCCCATTTGCCTTACACTGGATCCCGACAGCTAGGGCACTATAACTCCTGATTTAATGGACACTACTAAGATAGTTCAGTGACTTCAGTGCTCAGAATCTTTCACGTGCCTGATAATGAGACACATTTTGGAGTGCAGTGCAGCTAGGCACATGGCATGCAGTACCTAAAATCAGACCAAGTTAGGCATTCACATTTTGTCATTTATTTTTAAACATCAATTCAAGTCAAGAGGTGACTTATGAAAGACAACTGAGGGCATTATGAAGATGTGTACACTTGGGAGCAACGGAAGACAATATTGCATCTGTTTGCAGCATATCATCTATTTTGTTAATGATTCAGGAACAGTGAAACTAATGGAGAAACAATCATCAGGTAATTTGCATCTTCTTATTTTAAAAAAACACCTTAAGAAATTCCAGCAGACAAGAATGCATCATATGTAGTAGTGAATCCTGACATGTTAACATTCATCCCACGTTCCAGAGCTTTTCTACACCTTTTTCATCTCTTTCCTGTAGTTAGGGGAACCAGCAAAGAACCATTCTGACACTGGCCACTACAAGATCCCCCAATATATGCTGTATCACGAGAACAGTTCTCTACTCAAGACTCAAATTCTTTATTAAAAAGAAAAAAACCCTTTAACATCACCCACCCCCAATCTATAGTCTGAATATTCTGACATACAGTTTTCTCTATCTTGACATTTGTCCTCAGAACAGGTAATACAGTATCCCATACCTACAGCGTAAGGCATCAAATTAAATACACATGCCCTCACGCCACTTCAGCACAAACCACTTGCAGCAGCAAGTAATGAGCTCCACTGCAGACTGTTAAGATTTCCTGCGGGTTGGGTGTTCCCTTGGGTCAGTTATTCTGACACTCTACTTGCAACAGAAACAAATAGATTTTAAAGGCCAAGCAAGATGCTTATTTCAGAAGGAAGACACAACACCTTTCTCAGACACACTAGCATGAACACTGGATCTTGGTCTTGGCTGCTGTGGAAAATAGATGAGAATGACCTAAATGAAGCTCCAAACTGAAAAGAAACAGTATCCAGGATAAATTCTGACAGTCAACACAGTCACAAACAAAAACCAATGCAAACCAGTCATATCTTAATCTTTCCTGGCTTATGTGCTATTTATCACCAACTGTCATTTTTAGAACATACCACATTTGAAAAATAAAACTGATCAACAAGCGCAAAAAGGACTACAAGAACAGACATGAAGAACTAAGCCCAGCCATGCGATGAACCCAACCATTTAAAAAAATATTTTGAGAAGACGACATAGCAGAATGCTTATGACAGCCCTTTTATTGAAGCTTTAGTTTTGCAAACAGTATTTTCCTACTTTCAAATGGGTTTAGCATGTTTCTGAATATACTGTACTATTTGACACATGTACATTCAGCAGTTTTACACATTTCCATCCTGCTAATTTTGCAAATTCAGCCTGTTTTTACTTAAGATGGACGTGGAATCTTACCAATGCTGTTGTTACTTCACTTATGTGATGATCATGGATAACTGACAGTACTGACATCAAAAACATCCCTTTCTTGTCAAACTTCATTTGGATGTGAATATTGACAAGTTATGGACAGTGCATCTGACCAACTTGCTGTCTTTCTTCATTGCCTTCTGGGAAGTCCTGTCATCTCCTGCCACTGGCATCTGCTACATCATTCCTTTCTCCACACCCATGTCCCCTCACTGCACCACGTAACCACTGGGGATGTTCCACTTCATTTATTTTCTACACGTGACTGAGCTAAGTCATGACAACTCCTTTCTCCTGTTGACATTCTTCATCATTAGCACGACACGGCTGCTACATCACTTGTGGCCCTGCACCAGACTCAAGAGTCACACGACTACACGTCGCTCCTGACAGTGAGCTCCCGACACAGCTGAGTTCCTGGCAGCCCCAACATCAGCTGCATTATGTCACGCTGCGTCAGTGTGGCACTTCACCCGCTGCCCTACACCAACCCTCCGCATCCCAGCCTCCCACTGCCATCGCTTTGGCAAGCCCATTGCTTCACACAGGCCGCTCCCTTCCTGCGCTGCGTCAGCAAAGCCATCTCCCACGGTGCCATGGCCTGTGGAAAGGGGCTTCGCCCAAGCCACATCATGGAGACCCCACCAGGTTCACTGGATGCTCTTCACCCCTAGGCGGAGGCCCCAGGAACAGCACCATGAGTAGGAAGCCCCAAACCCCCTGCGTTTCCTTTCAAAGCCACCCACCCCCGGCCCAGCTGTCACCTTGACATGAGGCCCGTCCACCGCCTTGGTCGCCAGCCCCTCCAGCAGGTCGCCCCTCAGCTCCACCAGGAAGCGCAGCCCGCCTTCCAGGCGGCCCAGGTGCTGGAAGAGACCCCGGTACTGGGGGCTGAGGTAGTAGCGGAGCCGGTCCTCGGCCTGCAGCAGGGCCCCCAGCTCCCTCTGCTGCTCCCGGGCCTGCAGCACCTTGGCGCTGAACTCCGCCACCCGGCCGTGGTCCACGCCGAAGTCGCGGGCCAAGCGGGTGAGCAGCTCGGCCCTGGGCGGCCCGGCCTGCAGGGCGCGGTAGTACCGCACGAACTCCGCGCTGCGCAGCTCCGCCGGCGGCGGTGCCTTCTCCTTGGTCTCGTAGGGCGGCAGCGGCGGGACGGAGCGGCTCAGCAGCTCCTCCATGCCGGCGGCCGAGGCGGTGCCGGAGCCCGCCGGGCCTCGGCGCAGGCCGGCCGCCACCGAGAGGCGACGCGGCCCCCGCGGCGCCGCCCAGAGCCCATGCAGGAGGGGCCGCGGGCTCAGCCACGGGCCCAGGCGGCTCATCCCGCGCCTCGCCCCCTGCGACAGCCCGAGGGCCTCCGCCCGGGCCAGGCCCTGGCACCGCCTCCGGAGCCGTAGCGGGCGGGCTGATTGGCTGGCACCGCAGACCGCCAGCCCTCCGCGCCAATCCAAAGCGAGAAGAGTGTGGCGGGGGTGGGGTGGGGGCGGGCGCCATCTTGAGCGTGGCGCGCTGGAGAAGGGGTCGCTGAGTACGACCTGCGGGCCGCCGCGCTTCCTCCCGGGGTGGCCGCTGCGGCCACGGGCATTATGGGTTCGTCTTCATCGCGCAGAGCTTTGCTCTCCCCGAGTGCACGTTCTCCCAGCCTTCACTGCACAACCCGTTGGCCACTGTCTCTTTCTCTCACCTGTCGCTCCCCTTTTCCCCCTACCCACGGCCATTTCCCTCACAGCCCACCTGTGCCTGAGGGAGAGGCCTGAGGTGAACCTGCGCTAGGCCAGGTCTCGTCGTGAACCCGTGGCCCTGACAGATGTCAGCAAGGGTAGCGCTGTTTTAACCCCGCTGGCATCCAAAAAGGTTTGTCCCTGGAGGTGGGGAGGTTTGGGCTGCTGGAAGCCTGCGGGCTGTCAGTTCGAGCCGCTCAGCAGTTGGGGTACAGGGGTTACTTCACAGTCCCAGGAAGCCCGGGCCAGGCCTCCTGGTATCCGCTTGCTCTGAAACAAGTGCAGGAAACCACACAAATTTGATTGTGTAATTTGAGGACACAGCCCTGAAATAAGCATGCCCTTTGGGACCTGTAGCAAAAATCTCCAGTCGTGAGCCCAAAGTCCTCTAAATTGCATCAGGACTATTCACGAACAAGGCTAAACATAAACATACTGCTCCCGGTTCAGTCTTTCAAAGGTGTATTTGCCTCTTTTTGCCATCCCATGTGCTCTGTCATTACTATTGTTATTTGCCCTTGAAAGCAAGCAAAACACGTAGAATTGAGCATAAATTGTCCTCACCTTCAGAAGCACTAGGTGTTCTTGATTCTCAACGTTCGAAGTAAGAATTGAGGAGGGAATCAAGCCCTCTCTACCAGTGAAGATTCAAACATTAAAAAAGAGCACTACTTAATTACTCTGTGTTAGAGCTTCCCAAGGAAAGGAAAACTAAGTAAAAAAAGCTTTGTGAGCAGTATAGACCTGGGGAACAGAGGGTCATAAGATAAGCTAAGATACCCTTAAGAGGGGGAAAGCATGACTCAGAAGCATTGCAGCAAATGAAACATACTTTTTAAAAAAACATTTGAATCCCACAGGCAATGAATTAAGTTTCAGAAGTTCCCTTAACAACTTTATAACTTCATTTTCAGCAAAAGTGGAAGCTCTCAAAAGTTGGCTGGTTAATCCTGCTTCACCTCTGCTGGAAACTGACTGTCAAAGAACGCTTCTGCCTGTGTCAGATTCCCAAGCTAATATTTGCAGAGACAGAGGGATGGGCAAGTAAGAACTTTCACCAAATAACGTGATGATATTTTACGTGTGCTGCTTATAGACAGCAATGCTGCAGTTTTAACTGGGTATCCATGAGCCAAGTACAACTTTTTCCATTTGAGAACCAAAATAAAACATTTTTTAGCAATGCTTCATAACAAGAGGTGGACACTTGCTGTTTTTCAGTAAAGCATAGCTAGAAAATGTACTTTTCCTTCTACATGTTTAATGATCATCTTTAATGTGCTGTATTTGTTATATATATGATCATATAGCAAACTTCTTTACAACTCACAATACAGATTTGGTTAACATAAGCCTAAAAATTGTGCTAAAAGTCTCCATAGGCCTAGTTAGTTTTTGTGGCAGTTTTTGTTAATGTGCATCAGCTTCTGAAACCATAAGGACAAAACACCTGCTTTTGACTCATGGACCAGAAAACCTAGATACCTTTATGCACGTATATATCCACAGGAAGACACATCGATGTCTCCTTAGTGTCTTAAGACACTCCTGTAGCTCTGTGTAAATTAATTAAATTAAAGCATTAAAGCATTTACCAAAAAAAAATTAGTAGAAAGCCTTATGCAGCAATACAATTTCTGCAGGATTCAGAGATTCCTGGAAACTTCAAAAAGCCCAAGACTGAGATGTTAGTACAGGGAGAGTGGTGGTGGAAGTTGAAGGCTTATGACCTCACAGGAAATGGTCGGCATTCTCAGGATCAAGTCCAACGTTTCTAGCTTTTAAAAATCCTGCATAGAAATCGCTTCTATTCTTTTCATTTTGACATGCCTCTCAGATTGGCCTGGTTAACAATTCTTGCAATAACATAGTTCTCTTGCATAACCCACAGGCTATATAAAAACTAGCTACCCGTATTGTTCATTGACAAAATAACATTGTGGTGTAAGTTATAAGGCTTTGTAAAGTCAGACATTTCTTTTGAAATCTTCTACTGCTGCTTTTTTCCCCCTAGGGAAAGCTACTATCTCATTCAGCTGCTGCTTGAAAAATCAAACCACATCTCTTTCTGTCAGAACCTGAGACCACTAATAGACTTTAATGGTCCTGACCAGCCTCACCTCAGGTCTCCTCTCACACCCTCCCATGGGCCCAGGAGCCCCATTTCAGCTCACCCTGGGGGGTTTCAGCCCTTTCCTGAGCTGTGCTGTAGGAATGTGGATCTCCAGTTCAGCCGTGGCTGTACCTGTGCTTGGGTGTGAGTGTTTCTGATCCCAAACTCCAGACTTACTTCCTGGCTTGGTTTTGGGTCTGTCTTGCCACTGTGGACGTGCCTAGCAATTACTGGGCTGCATCTAACTCTGGTTTCTACCATTGGGCCTGATCCTGGGTCACATTCCTGGCTTGATTTTACACCATGAAGTTGCTTGTTGATCTGAACTCTTGGTTGAACCTGGCTGTTACCTGGGTCTGCTCTGCTCACCTTGCTCAGGTACGGTGGGGCTATGTTATCCTCCTTGGCTCCCTGTCCTGTAGGAAACAGCCAGCCCTTGCTGCTCCCTGGCACTTCCTGTGCAAATGAGATTGTCAGTCCAAAGGTAGATAAGCCAGTCGTGAAGGTCCAAAAACTTACTTCCCTTGAAATAGCAAAGACCTTGCTAAACTTTGGAAATTAATTTATTATATCCTTACAAAGCGACTTTTTTTTTTTTTACCTTGTTGAAAACTGGATGTTATTATCTGAGAACTGGAGATTGAAAGAGGCTAATTATACTTCAGTAACTGTAACTTTTGTCTCCAAGCAAAAAGAGAAGTGTATAAAAGATGGAAAGTCAAGTCAATCTGATCCTTTTTTTTTTTTCTTCTTCTTTAGTCTGTTCAAATGTTAAGTAAAAATAAAATACATGTCCTGGATTCTCTGCTCAATAATTCCACTGTAACAAAGACAGACTGATTATGCTAGATATGAATATAGTCCTGTGGCGTGGGGGTTTGGGTTTTTTCCTATTATCTGCCCTTATGTGTAGAGTGCCATGTAAGTGTACGTAGGACAAGAGTCTTATATGAGGAACAGACTGTGCTACTATCAAAGAACTTCAACTGACTTCAAAGGAAACATAATGGAGCTATGCATTTCCAATAAATTGTGTGTTTGTGTCTGCATACTCTTCATCCTAGGGAGATTTATAAGGAAACGTTATTCCCCACCTATCATAAAAGTAAGATGTTATTCTTGTGTGTGATAATGGGGTGCATATACAAATTTTCTAAGCATAGTTCTGAAACTAAAGAATTTTTTTTTCTATCTACTAGAAAATATTTAAAAGACCTATTTGTTTAATTGAAAACCAGCCCTTTTCAAGTTGATATTAGGGAAAAGGCTGAGAGCTGATAAAAGGCCTCTTCCCCTGTTTTTCTTTCAAGGCTGGTGAATTAGCAGTGCTTACAGTGTCATAGCACAGTGGTAAGCTGCGTTGCAAGTTCTAAATGCATTTTGTAATAGCTTGGAAAAGAGTTTGTAAAATGACTTCAAATGCGAGAGTATCCCATTTTGAAGATTTCATAAATCTCATAAGGTATTGGAAAAAGAAAATCTGCTGTAGTTACTTAGTAAAAAAACAGGATATTTTCAGCTTTTGCACTAGCTCTTCAATTATTTAGACCCTCCAGATAGGCAATTCTATATTGCAATTCTGAGGCTTGTTTTGTTACAACTCCCAAAGCTATCTGTTTAAAATTAGGTAGCAACATTCGATTGTCAGAGCTGTAGCCAGTGTTTAGCTTTAATCTTAATTCTAGATAAAGAAGATATTGCTTTATAGAATTATCTGGCTTTAAGCTCGTAGGCTTGTATGCAAAGGCTATAGAATAAACCTCTGCTCTCACCAAACTATTTTGTTAGAGTTCTATTGTAAGGCTAGCTGAGTTCAATGTTTCATTCCTGATTCCTTAGCTCTTCAAGGGCTTGCTTAATTTGCCTGCAGTGAGTTGTTTGCTAGGTAATGAAATGAAGTACTGAACAGAATGGGTGTCTGTCTTTGAAATCAGATCATTGTAATATTTATTTCAAGTGATTAATCTTTCTATATTGAGTAGTTCTCTGAAATACTGGTCATGAAGCTAAGGATTCTTATTTAGGTGTCTGGAATCAGAACTTTTATGATAAAACTCAGGTTTATATGTCTTTTTCTATCAACTTTAAGAATATTTAGAACTGATAGTGGACTGAGTGTATTTCTCAGACTCAAATATGTTTTATCTTTTCAAAAACTCTTGGAGATTTTAAGAAATGTCTTTTAGATTTCAGTCTATAGCTAAAATGAATGTGATACTTCTTTATTTTCAGTCATGGGTCCGAAGTACAATGTTGGAAGGTGCTAATGTTCTTACGAACACTGACTTGATTTGCTTTATTGTCTGATGCTTGATTTTGCTCTCACAGGGTTTGATAGTAAATAAAAGTGGAATATAGTACATGGGTTTATTTGTAAATGTACTTCACCGTTGTTACCGCAGAATCCTTATAATTAGCATGGAGTCTGGCGGCATACAGGCTTCAAGCTGCTCTTTTCCCCCCTATTTATGTTAACTCATGAGAAACAACAACAAAACTCTAGTTTCTGTTTTAGTATGAAAAGTAAAAGGTGAGTGTTAGCCAAAGTTGTTCCTCCCCCATCCCTTTACAAATAGCCCTTTCCTTTTTTTCTTATTTCATCTCTTCCTCACTTTGAGAAGCCTTAGTTGATGATTCAGTCCCTAGATAATATTCCTATTAGTATTTATTCAGTTCCTTGATATTAATTCTTGCTAAGGCTCTGATGGTGCATTAGAGGAAAATGAGGCCAAATATTCAAGCAGATACTTTTAATTATGTCTGGCTCTAATGTAAGGTAGACAGAATCTTACAGGACAGCATATGAAGCCAATCTTTTCTGCATGATACTTTTATGCTTCTGGCACAGATCATACAATATAGTAGCAAATTCTTCCTTATAACAGTTGTTTCTAAACTGATGTTTGTAATTTTTCTCCTTGATTGCTGAGCCAGATGTTTACACTTGCGTGAATTTGGATATCAAAGCAGTAAGTTTTTAATTAAATTATGTCATAGCCTGCAGAAATAAGGCTGGATGTAAGAGTAAGAAGCAATCTCTCCATTTTCCTGCTCCCAGTAAAAATTATTAGATTTTTAAACATAATGGAACAGAGCAAGGAGGAAGAGGAACAGAGGTTGTCAGGAAGGAGAAGTTGAATAGTTCAAATATGGAGGGAATATGAAAAGTAATTTGTATTTTATTTATGTGTTTAGTCACTGAAGTTGAATGAGAAATTTAATGAAATGTTTGTGATTCTTCAGGGGAGGACATATAACTTTTCATCTGTCATGACAGGGTTATAGATGTTGGGCTGAGCTCACCTGCGCTCTAACTTGGATTGTGAACAGTATAGAATACTCTGTGAACTTTCTAGTTTTCATTGCTTTCTCTTTTTTCTTCTCCATCATAAAAGATTAGATGAATAGCTCAATACAGCCCAATGAGTCTGAGCTCTGCAGTGCTTAGGGGAATAAATGACCTGAAGCACCGACAATCCAAGTTTTTTATTGAAGTAGAGGCCTGATTGCTTGTAACTGGATTATGTGTAAAGTGTTATGTTGTCCATGAGTGACCTTGGCATTGCCCTGGATGGCCAGTTTCTCTCTCTCTGTCATTAGAGTGTTTTTTCAGCACCCTCCAATTTTGCTTCAGGCATTTGCTGAGTTAAAGGATTTACCAGATCATATAAGGAGCAGTTCAGGATGCAATATACTTATTTACTGTGTAAATTTTGCTTCTTTTACAGTTAGTATTTAAGTCTACAGGGATGAGTGTAGCTAGCTGTTATAATCTATATGCAAATTTATTTTGTCTCTTGTATGCTAAAAATATTCATTAGTTTTAATAAAATAACACAAGGATTGGGAAACAGAGAGATGTGGTAATTGCTTTTCACAGCATAGAACTTAATATTTGGGAAACAAAGTATTTTAAAATCTTTTGCTTTTATACTAGTGGCAATGAAAATAATGATTTTATATTGTTGTCTTCTACTGACCTGATTTTTAATGTTGCTGAAGTTTCCTCGAGGAAATTATTGTTGAAAGTTATGTGTTGGAATAGTTGTGGTGCTTGGACTCGGATCTCTTGTTGCCCACTGACTCGCTCTGTGACATGGAAATACACACACGGTTTTATTTCATAAAGTTACCAGCGGTCTAATCACATGTGTAATGCTACAGTGAAGTGTTTACAGTGTTTAGTTTGTTTGTGTATAAAACCAAGATCACAAAATTGCAAGGAAGTTATGATACCAAACTATTAATCTGTCACCAACTCTAAAGGCCTCTAAAAGTTCAATTACTGTTGAGGTGTCTCCACGTTACCCCCACAGTTATGCATGTATGAATCACCAATGAGGAAAACATGATGCTTATTTTGGTCATTTCTATTGTTTCTGTGCATTTACTACCTACTGTTTGTTTATTTTCTTCAAGTTGCCACAACTGTGGAATTAAAAATAAATAAATCAGTGCTTTGTCAGCCAGTTAATCTCGCTTTTTTTAAATAATGTTTGTGAAGGAGCTGTTACTGATAAGTGGGAAATACGTATAGATTAGCTTATGTTCTTCTGCTGGTCTCACTAGGTTAACTCATACAGTCGATGGGAGGAGAGAGGTTCTTCCAGAAGGTAACGAAATGTGTTCATCTCTCTCCACTGACTCTCGAGCGATCCTGGAGTCTGTAGTCAATGTTACCAAAGCAAACTAGCTAGCATTTATTCCCCGTATGTCTTCAGATCACAGGGCAGAGACTTCCTATAACAATCCTAATTTTTATGACTGGGCCATAGTCAGGTCTCACAGACAGTAGGAAGGGCTTTCCCTAAGCTCCAGCGGAGGCCGTGTCAGGAAGCCAGTGAAAGCTGCTGGACGTGAGCAGCACTGGAGGTACGGATCCATCAGCCAGGGCCCAGCAGGCACTGAAGTAATTGTTACTGAACCTTTAAATCTTTCTAGTTTAGTAGATTTCTTTTCCCTGCCAAAAATGGATCTTGCTGTGCTTTATGTACTAATAAAATGCATCTTGGAGATTAAAAGTGCTTTGGTGTGCTTACTTCCAAGAGTTGCAAATAAATTAATTCTCAGACTGGAGCCAATTTTTCCCTGTCACAGAAGATCACTACAGCAGTTCAGAATGGCAGATGTCAGTGGCTTATCCCTAGTCCCCTTTTTGCTGCATTGTTGCCAGAACAATTTTTACCTTCAGATCTGCACTCTCTGCTTTACTTTGACCAATATTTAGGAGCAGTACTGCATTCAGTAACACTGTGACATAGGGCAAGGAGGTGGGTTTGAAACATATGAAGAAACATATGTTCATCATATAGTTGATGAGCACATTCAATAATGAAGTAATAGCATATCCATAAGCCTGAGCAAGTCTCTCACACCAGCAAACACTTGAATTTCAAATGAAACTGCGCATTGTATTGTCATTAAAATAATGGTGAAAACCAGATGTTTCTGCGTCAGTCACTCCAAGGGCTAAGGCTCAAATGCAATACTCAATGCAGGGAGCTCCTTCACAATTAAGTTTTGGCTATGATGTAGTCCTTATCCCTAGACCTGAATTTTGTAGCCTCGCTCCGTTCAGCTGATGCAGTTAACATACACCCACGAGGCTTGTGAGCAGAAACTGAAATGTGAACGTCTGTGTCCAGTTTTAGAAGGGGAGGGGGGGAGAATACTTTTTTGAATTTTATACTAACATTTATGCAGGTGCTGTAATCTATCACATTACTTAGAGATCTAAATGCAGCTGGAGTATAGCTAATAGTTTTCATTTAAACTTTTATTGATTACTGACCCCAAAGATATTACCCGCTAACTGGAACATGAAGACCTCTGCTGTGCAGAGGTGTATTTCATTTACCGTGGTAGTAAATATAGTTATACAAGAGGGAGAAGAATCTTAGGGAGCCTTGTCTGATGCTGCCAATGGCTTTTTGCAAATACTGTACCTAGTGGCTGGTGAAATCTCCAAAGGATAGAAAAAAAAAGTCAAGGCCACAACCTCAATTTACAGCGTAACAAAATTAGAAATTGAAAGGACTTTTGGGGAATGCACCTCTTAGGAAGAAACTGTAATTTTGTGTCTCTTGGTGCGCCGCTGTATCTCTGCCCTTGTAATTGAGTGCAGTACTGAGGATGTACAGTGTTCCTGGTCTTCCTTTTTACAATGCTTAGAGACTGGGGATAATGACTTTTCTGAGTTTTACACTGCAGTTATAGTGCAGGATTTTAAATGTAGATGTGCAAAATCTCATGCTTGTAACTGATCATAACGTAATGCTGAATGTGGACTTAATGAATTCATAGTAATACGGTGCCTTCAAAGGACTTGAGTGTGTACTAGGCGTTTGCATTGATAACCAAGCGATCTTCGTTCCTGTATATGTAGTATTTATATCTACCTGAATCACCGAGCTTTGCTGTGCATGGATCAATGTGCTCATATGTTCTGGTTGTATGTGCTGAATAATATAGGAACTAGAGGCAGACCCAATGAAATAATCTTGTTTTACATACTAATTGCTGTACTGTTTGATGTTTTCTTCAAAGCAGAAGTTTAAGTTGAATTTGTATGGATTAGCAAAGATTCGTATAGGAGTTTAAAAAGAAAAAAAAAGCAAAGCCCGTAATACTTTGTATAACATTCAGGACAAGAAAGATTAAGTGGCAGAATAACAATTAATTGTATGGTATTTTTATAATTAATAGAATTGTACTTTCAATCTTCAAAATACTTAATAAGCAAATGTCTATGCTATAGATGGGTTGTGGGAAGAACAGCTGAATCTGTTACCTATATGGTATTCTGGCTGGGGTTGGCACATGGAAACTTAAGATCCTTGTTAGGAAGCATTGTATCTCTGGAATTGCTAAAGGTCTTTGAAAGTGGTGTTCAAGTGTAATTATTTGTGTGAAACAGAAGAAGAAAGCGAGCTCAGTGTTGAGAGTCTTTCACGGATGTTTTGTTACTGCTTATTGGAAGTGTTTATTATATTCTTCTTCTGTTTTCCTTTCTTTCATTGTGAATTCATCACCTGCAACTTGAAGTGCAATTTATTCCACGGTTACTGGATTTTCTCAGGGATGCTAAGGAACAGATGTGTAGGAGCAGACAAATTCACTTAATGTTGGCTGCTTGGGTCATCTGTGTCACTGCACAAAGACAATGTAGGTACTAATGTCTCTTTTTCTGACTCTAGGACTTGTTCTGTATACAAACTTCCTACCTCGTCTACTGTTGTGCTTACCTTAATGAAGTATTTATTTGAAACCCCTTTCCCATTTGATTTTTTTACTTGCATCCTAACAAGATGTGACAGAGGGTAGAAGGCTGGTAAAGCACGAAGATCTGTAAATAAAGGAGCTGTTCCATT